>VCNE01005723.1:0-32059 GCA_009869805.1 Oncopodura yosiiana
TTGGTCATGACCAAATTTGGTTCAAAATGACCAATTTTGGTCAATAGTGACCAAAACTCGTCGAAAATGACCAATTTTGGTATGACCATTTTTGGTCGATATTGACCAATTTTCGTCATGTTGACCAATTTTGGTCATTTTGGACGAAAATTGGTTAATTTCGACCAAAATTGGTGATTGCTCTGTGACTGAATTAAGAGTCTTAATTTAAGACTTATTGTTGTAATTGTAATCAAAGGAAGGGGAGCCATTACACGACTCAGAAGAATATGAAAGTGCTGAAGAAATAGAAGATGAAGACGTTGAAGGTGAAGAAGAGGAGGAAGAAGAAGAAGATGATGATGAAGCTATTCACGTAATTAAACAATTTATTAAATTAAAATTATTTATTAATGCAACAAAGAATTAATATTTTGGTTTTATTTTTATATACAGGAGGAACAGAAACAATTGGACGATGATGAAGATCGAAAGAAACCACAGTTTATTCCTAAAAAAGGATACTTTTATGAGCATGATGTTCGACGTGGTGGTGATGAAGGAGCAGAGTAAATTAACAATAATAATTATTTTATTAATTGTTTAGTTGATCTAATTCAAAAAAAAATTTATTTTTGTAGCGGTCAAGAGGAGGAAGAAAATGCAACAGCTCCAGCTTCAGTTGAACGTGAGCCAGCATCAAGAGGAGGAAAGTCAATAATTCCAATTAAATCAAGTGATCGCTGGGGGCATGATATGTTTGATGAACATGAACAAGCACCTAAAACTGCTGCTGAATTGGCTAATATTTACGGTTATGACATTCGTTCAGAAGATCAAGCACCACGAGCAAGACGTCGTCGACGATATGGGTTAGTTTTTCTTTTCTTGACAGAATTTTAGAATTGATGATAACATATCTTACTTTAAAAAAACAGCCGAGGACCTAATAAATACACTCGTAACTGGGAAGAAGAAGAAGCTTACCAAAAACCAGCACGTGGTTCCAATTTCTCACGTGGTGGTCGTGGACGTGGTAGTGACAACAATACTCGTGGTGGTTCAGGTTCACGTGGAAGAAACTCTTATGGTCGTAGTGAAAATCGTGACAATGAAAATCGACGTCCATCACGTGGCTATGAAGATGATTTTCCAGCACTAGAAAATAAGAAAAAAGAATCATCATCAGCAACATCTGGCCCAACAAAAGTTGAAAGAAAGTCAAGTAGTGGCGACAATAGAGAAAATCGTAGTGGTCCTCCTCCAGAACGTCAACAACAACAAAAATATCGTGAAGATGAACGTCATCATCATCGCCAACATGACCAACGTGATGAAGAGTATAATAATCGTCGAACTGCTGCTGGTGGGCGTGGTAGAGCTCGAGGTGGAAGAAATTTTGGTGGTGGCCAACAACGTGGTCAGCATCGTAATGAATTTACTAATCGCAATCGTTATTCTGATCAACACCAACAACAACAACCACCACGTGAACAATTTAAAGAAACTGGCCCATCATCTCGTCAACAACAACAATCTTCTCGTCCTAATCGTGACAATGTTCATCATCAACAACAACATCAATCTTCATCAAGAGATCAACAACAAAATAGACCCCAAAATATTAATGGTTCACCTGTGACAACTAGCAGCAATGCCAACAAGAAACCATCATCAAAACCACCATTTACTAATACCGAATATGTTAGTGGCTCCTCATCATCAGCACCAAAACCACTGTCATCAAATAAAAATGACAATAATACTAATAAAAATCTTGCCACTCCTGAAGAACCAATGTTGACAATTACTAAAGACATTACTACAAATGCTCGTACAGTGTTATCATCATCAACTTCTTCTGCTGCTCCAGTTCCTGAAAATAGACAACGTGAACAAAATATTGACTCACAACAACAAGACTCTAATAATTCAATGCCACGGCCACAGAGAACGCAACAACAATTACCACCAAGAATGCAACAACAGCAACAACAAAATTCTTCTCAACAACAGGTTGATCATTCTCAACAAAAACAACCACCACAATCTAAAAGATTTTCAAGTCAGAGACAACGCCCTGAACCTTCAATGGTAACAATGAGCATGAATAATTCTTCAATGACTACTGTAGTAGTGACATCATCATCACCTAACGTTGGTTCAATGCAACAACAACAATTAGAACAGCAACAAATTCCATCAGTACAACAACAACAACAACCACCACCACCATCAGTTGTTGCCCAACAGCAATTAAATTATCCTCCACCACCACAAAATTACTATGAGCCAGCCGCAGTTTATGCAGAAGCTTCAAGTTCTCCCGTAACCTCTGTGACTTCAGTGTCACCAAGTCTTTGGGCTCATTCTGTTCAATCTGTTGGCGTTGCAGGTTACCATCATCAACAAGGCTATCAACAACATAGTCAACCACCAATTTCTTCAAGTGGTCCACCAAACTATCATCATGTAGATCAAATGCCACCGCCAACAGGTGGAGCTTATCAAGGAAATTCTGTGACTGTTCCACCATTATATGCTCCTCCACCTCCACAATATATGAGTGCTGATCCTCTACTCAATTATGTCCAAGCTGGT
Source organism: Oncopodura yosiiana (assembly GCA_009869805.1). Classification (NCBI taxonomy): domain Eukaryota; kingdom Metazoa; phylum Arthropoda; class Collembola; order Entomobryomorpha; family Oncopoduridae; genus Oncopodura; species Oncopodura yosiiana. The sequence continues at coordinate 2,581 of VCNE01005723.1, forward strand.
CCTCCTGTTAATGTAAATGGTCCACCACCTTTCGCAGTAACTACTGGTCCACCACCAGGAGCATATGGAATGCAAGCTCCTGGTGGTTTTGTACCTATGAGTCAACAAACCTATGGACATAATGTTCCAAATATTGGAACTCAGCCTGCTGGACCACCACCACCTGAATTATATCATGGTGGTGTTACTTATTACTCAACACAGAATCAAATGCAGAGACCACCATCAATGATGTCAGCACATAAACGGCCAAAGACTGTACTTCAATTAGTGGAACCACCAGAAAAAAATAGAGGACATGGACAGCAACAACAACAAATTAGTTCTTCTTCAGGTGGTCAGAATCAAGGAAGTGGAAGTCAAAGTCAACAAAGTGAACCAGAAGTGTCACAGGAAGAAAATGTTGAAAGTATGGAAAGGTTGAAATTGACAGAGTCAACGACTTTAACAACAACTGAGAGAAAGTGAGTATAAAATAATTATTATTAATTAAGAAATTGTAATTAAAATGCCAATTATTGTAATATTTTAGAAAAACGCCATCACCGTTACCACTAGAAAGCTGGTCAGATCAAATGGCTGATGATTGTCAATCACCAACAGAAGCAAGTCCACCACCATTAACATCATCAACAACTGAACCTAAAAAAGTGGAAATGGAATCAGTACCTACTAAAGAACAACAGCTAGAATCTTCTTGTCCACAACCTACTGAAACTAAAGTAGAACCAGTAGAAAGTAATGAGAGTTCTTCAGAAAGTCCACAAGAGCAAAAAGAACAACAAGTAGAATCTAATAAGCCAACAGAAGAATTGTCATCATCACCCTCATTAGAGTCATCGCCAGTAAAACAGCAAAGTAGTGAAGAGCCATCAGTTTCTGAAGAAGTATCAAAAGAAGAGATAAAAGATCCATCAGAAGAGAAGCAATCACCAACATTGGCTGATGCTACGGAAAATTCATCTGAATGTTAATTCTAAGTACTTGAAAACTTTTCTTTGAATTTATTTTTAGTTTCTTGATTGCACTAAACTGAATGTTATAACTCTTTCATTGTTTTTTGAAGACGAGTCTACTACTTAAGTTGCTAATGTTATAGATTTATTAAAATAGAATTAACTAAAGTTAATTATAAGTAAGTGTTAGTTGTTTTAAGTTTTGTTAGACTTAGGACAAAAAAATAATTTGTGCCTGACCTTCGAATGAATGACATATGAATACTTAAGATAAATCTTTTTGTAAAAAAATGATGAAACATACTGAAAAATATTGAATTTTAGATTTATTATGATATTAATGAAATATTACAATGTTAATGAAAAAATATTATGACTGTTTATCTTATCTCTCTCTCTATGATTAATGTTATACCTGTAAAAAAATGATGTATGATGAAAGTTCAAAGGTTAAACTTGTTATAAAAAAATTACTAAAAAAATTCTTCTATAGAGCAATAGAGCTGCTAATAGAATAATAATTAAAAATTACTAATAATACAATTTGTAAAATCTAAGAAAGATTTAAAAATGTAGAAGCTAAAAATAAAATATTAAAGAAAATGCTGAAAGTTTTGATTGAACATTAATTACAAAAAAATTATACTTCAGATTTATTGATTTATTTTATTTATTATTATTCGTCTGGCAACAATATTTCTTTAGTAATAATACAAAAATGAACACTTAAGTTGTAGTTGTAGAAAAAGAATCACCAGCAGGACCTACAGAGAAAAGTCTCATGTCATCATGTACATGAACAGTTCGTCGTCGAATGATTTCTTCCCGTGATAAATTAGCTTTAGCACTATCAGGAGTTGGTTGTTTCATCCTTTGCAACATTCCTCCACTACCATTACCAAAATGATCTTGATGTAATAAATTCCTTGGGAATTGACTTCCACTTTTACCACTTGTTTTACCACGAGCAAAAATCATTGGGAAATACTGAAATCGTCCACTGTTCCATGCCTGTAGAAAAAGAAATTACTTTTTAATTCTTCTAAACTATTATCTTTATTTATTACTTTTATCTATAAACTCACAATTGAAAGCAAAGCACCAGCTTCGAAATTCTGTTGGAAAGAAATAGCCAATGGAAATTCTCCTTCATGACCACGTACAAAATCTAAAGGTTGAAGAAAATTGGATGACTTTGGTTCAACTTTGAAAACTGGAATTAATTCTGAGTCTTCAAAGAATAAGGCGACTCTTGTTCCACTTTGGTCCCAAATTAAATCTCGAACTCGACCACCAACTCTGTTGTGAGTAATGACACACTATTATAGTATCTAGAAATGTAATTAAAATTCATTTCATTAATAATAACAAACTAACTTGTACTCCAAGTCATTTCCCTGACTGTTCACAAAAGTCTCACTAACATCATAAACAGGAATAGCTTTAGACTCTGCTTGTGTCACCAAAATATCCAATTGATTTAATTGAAAACAAATGGTATAAAGTCTTCCTCCGGAAGCAAATAATAAAAAACTTCCACAAGGACTCCAACAAGCTGCCTCAATACCTTGTTGCCAATATCGTTGTTCATTATCAATTATTGTTGATGTTGTCATTGCTGTTCTCCATTTAGTAGAAACCCACATATAGCTAGCTTCAGGTCCGCGTCTTTCCCAAATTCTAAATGTAGACATTGGTGTAACACTCAGAAAACGAGAGTCATCAGGTGACCATAGAACTTTAGTAAATGCTGGACCAAATCTGTACAAAAATTGACAATCTCCTGTCAGCATAGACCATACAATAATTGAGCTGTCATTGTGTGAACAAGTGAGTAACAAGTCACCCTGAAATTTGAATCAACAATAAAAAAAATTAATTAATTAATTAATTAGAAAGATCCTTTTTAAAGAGAATAAAAAAAACTTACACAAGAATTAAAACTTAAATCTGAAATTGGTGCATGACCAACTTTTTCCAATTTTCGAATCTTATTAGCCTTGTAATAATTCTCAGTGGCTGTCGGATCAACTTCCCATAATAAAATGAATTTGTCACTGCCAACAACTATGTCAAAAGGATGATAAGGTCTCCATTCAAGACAAGTAATGTTTTCTTGCTCAGGATGTTTGAGAAGATGTGATGATAAAGATGAAGAAAACGAAGACTCTTCAAAAGAACTGAATTGAGTATCGAAAGAATTTTGTGGGACGGTAAACAAACGAATTGAGTCATCTTCAAAGGCAATTGCTAAACGAGAATAATGTGGATGCCAACTTATAGCTTTAAGCCAAGAACGATTATTCCAATCACGAATTGGGAGATAAGATCTTATCAAGTCTTCTGATGGCATCTGAAGAAGAAAAAATTATCAGAAAACTTTTTTTAGAGTAACTCTATCTCTGATTCATTTGAATTAACTTACAGATAAATAAGGATAAAATTGAATGGCAACTCGCTGTTGAAGTGATGAAGCAATGTGTACAATTTTAGCAATACTTGAAATAATTCCACCAATGCTTCTTCTAGCAAATGACTCTGTTGGAATTTCATCAATATAATTAGTCACACCTGTCCATCCACGTTCCATCCTAAATAATTATTACAATTAAATATTAAATCATCAATAATAATTATATTAATTACCAAGCATCCCATAATCCTTTAACAATCCATTCACTTCTTTCATCATGAAAATCTGGTCTAGCCATTGACATTCTAATTGTTGGAATTTTCCTTGAGCTCTGTTGATCACTAGTGACATTGCTACTTATTTTCTGACCATTGATTTTTGGATAGGCTAATATAAGTCCAGTTAATTGATGACAACTTGCAGGATTTTCAAGTGTTGATGGCAGACATTGAAATTCTGATGACAGTTCGCACATAGAGACATAGCCTTCTTGTGGCAATAGTGGAAAATGTGATAAAGTGGCCAATGTTGTCATTTTGGACTTTACTTGCTTCCTAGCTGGTTTACACAATAAATTGGATAGATAATTTTAAGATTTGAATAATGAATAAAGCGTTCAAACCAAAATTGTCGAAAAAATATAAAAAAAGTGATTTATTACCTTTAAGATTTCGATGAAGACAAGTCCAGAAACCTAACCTAACTTAACTAATTCTTGTAATTAAAGTAATGATGCTATATCACTTGTTAGCTTGTTTGTTGTTAGCAATTAATTAATCAATGGAATTAAAAACTTTTTTTAGCGACACATTGTAGAAAAATTTATTTGCCGGGATTAAATTCCGCCAGCGCGAACGTTGCAGTAGCAGTTTTCAGTGTTTGTCATTTTTATTTCTAAGCTGCAATTTCTCAATGAGAAGTTCTCATCATGATTAATTTACGTTAATTAACAAATAAATCATTTTAGATGACATAAATAGTAATTGTAAAATATATTTATTTAATTTTAATTGCTTTAGATTAATATATATATATTCTTAAGTTGCAAACGACATCAATAAACAGTCAAGTTACACAAACTATTTTTTCAAACTTGATATTTAACTTACTTTACATGTTATAATTACTTTACACATTTGTAATTGTAATTCAAAATGATATTCCCTAATACTTAAAGTTTAATAAACTATTTAAATCCTGACTTGAGAGCAGAAAAGACTTTGCCACATTTAATATCTGAAGCAAATTCAGCCATGAATTTCATGATACTCGAATCTTTTTCACTTCGTTTGCTTTCAATAACAACCAACAAATACATTCGAGTATCAATTCTATTTATAAAATAAGTTGCTTGTAATTTTTTGTCAAAGACACCAATAAACTTGTCACTATTTAATTCGTTCAACTTGTCACTAATGATCATCACGACACTTGGCCAATGTGTTTTAAAACTATTTGGAAGCTGAATCAAAAAATCAATAATAAATTAGGTGTCATTTAATTAACTAATTTATTTAAGCATGCTATACTAATACTAACCGGACTAGGAATATGAAGAATAATTGGAAAAGATTCAAGTCCTTTAAGTGAATTTTTCGTCCTAGCTGGATGGCGATAACTTTGAGAAACATTTTCCATTTCACGACCATCAAATACTAAACAAATAGTTGCTGCATCTATTTTCTTTCCAAAGCTTGTCAGTCTATTAATAAAATAATTTTACAATTACAATTTTTACTAATACTTTTAATTAAATACTTACCTGGAATGATAATCAACAGTTAATTTGGCCAAATGTGATCGAAAGTCTGATGACTGTTTAGATAAAATTTCAAAAAAGTAGAGAGAGAATTTAGAAACTAAAACAGCTTTCAATTTCCAAATCCATTGAATTAACATTGGTTGACTTCCTGATGATGATTTAGAAAATGGAGATTTTTTCAGTGTCTACAAATTACATAATAATTTTCAATTACAAAGGATGAATATTTATAAACAGTCAATAATTGAAAATATCATACATCAGTAACTTGCTGTAAATATTGAGTCCACTCTGTCAATTTGCTATTCGCATCTTGTAAACAAATTGTAGAGTCCAAATATTCAATAACTTGCATTTTACAATGAGCTTTGAGCAAAGCAGAAATGACACCAATTTCCCATCTAAATTATTATTAATTGTTTCATTAGTGATCAACTGATTGCTAATCAATTGACTTACTCAAGAGAATTAAGAAAACATTTGAGAATATTTCGAGTTGGCTCTTCAACAGAGTTTTGCTCGTCAGTAAATTTTTCTCCCAATATTTCCACATCAGATAATAAATCAGAGCTCTCGACATTTTTAGCAGTACCCAATAATGATAACTTTTCATAACTAAAATAATGACAATTAGGTGAAATTATAATGGTGATAAGCTAAATATTCAGACTTACAAGTCAAGAAGATCAAGCCGAATGGTGATAATCAATAGAACAGCACTCGCAATTTGCTTATGAGAATATTTCAGTCCATTATTATCATCAATAATAGAAATTGCTGCGCCACTGCTGTTACAACTACTACTCATTACTGAACAATGATGACCACTTTGATATGACGATGACGAGGATGCACCACCATCAATAATTTTCTTCAAGTCTTGTCGAATACTTTCCAAGGTTGACTTTAAATTGCACTGTTAATTAAAAATCTAGCAATAAATTAATAATTCTATTTATAATTGAGTAAATTAATTAATTACGTCTTTTCGAAGAAATCCTTTTGGTGCCAAAAAGACCAAATTAAGATAAGCTTTTTCAGTAGTAGTAATTTGAGTTAGAGTCGTTGTCAAAATGAGCCAAGTGAATTCACTAGAGTCACAGTGACCACCAGCACCAGAGCATTTCTTCAAAGCCAAGTCTTTTTCCTTTTCTGCTAATTCTTTAGCACGATCAAAAGCAAACATGGCCAAATATTTGAAGTAGCCATCTGCAAAAAAAATATGTAACAATAAATTGCAAGAATTTCAACAATTAACAATTAGTTCCACAATGACTTACCGAAAAATAAATCTTGTTTATCTACAACTTGAACAGAACTTGGTGATAGTGACGATGTCAATGGACTTTTTCCTGATGACGGTGACATTGTCACTGATTGAGTTGTTGATGTTGACAATGTTGAACCGTCCGTTTCATCATCAGAATTTAGTGGTGGTGACGATGATGACATTGTGATTACTAATTAAGTCATTGATAATTAAGAAATGATAGTGCCACTGTCAGTTGACAGTGACACGGTGGCCAATATTTAGAAATTGTAACACAGACAGCTTTTGTTCTGGTCCGTTCACAAAAAAAAGTTGCTCACAAGAAAATTTGAATTGACAAAAATTAGAGCGTAGAAAGAAGTGAAAGATAATATTGTAGTATTTTGTAATAGACGACTTATGAGGATTTAATGTTGATAAATTCTTCAATGTTAGAAGAATGTAAAGTTCATACCATGCATAGCAGATGGCACTCAAGTTTATTGGAAAACGGCAGTCGAGTTGAGTTCAGAAAGAGTTTGAAAAATTTTGATCCAGTTTTTGCAAAAGTTTCTTGAAAAATTTGAGTCTTGTATCGTAATTACAAATTGAAGCAAGGTACTAGTTTGTTCTTCAATCTTTTAATTATGTAGCGAGCTAATTTTTATTGTATTTAAGTGTAAATTTGTAAAAATTACTGAAACTCGTCAAGTTCAAACTTTGAACTTCAAAGTTTTGCAGAGAATAGAAGTTTTCATCATTTGTTATTGATTTTTGAATTTTCTTTTTTTAATTAATTATCTAGAATATGTCTGCTGCAAAGCCTGTAATGCGAGGCTTTTTAGTCCGCAAGGTAATCTATTTCTTTATTTAGTTAAATTATGATCGCTAATTGAGTAAATAAATAATTTGTTGTAGGTCAAGAGGGACTTGCTAATTTCATTTGGATTGGCCACCGTTGCTTGTGCCATTCATCGTGTTGCTATTGTCGAGCCACATAAGAAACGCTATGCTGATTTCCACAAGTAATATTATTGATTGATTAAAATAATTAACATAATGATAACTGATATTGACTTCTTTTTCTCTTGTCTCACCACAGAACTTATGATGCAGAGAAGGAATTTCAGAGAATGAAGAACTTGGGACTTTTCCAATCTTGTGGTCCAGATGACTAAACAACTTTTAAATATTCTTTAATTACTAATTAGATCGAGTCGACGGTGTGTCTACAACTTCTTCTTTTTCGTCTTGATCATTATTTAAATGATTTAATCATCAACATGTAAAAAAAATTAATGTAGTCACTTGAGTAAATGTCAGATATGTAAAAATCAAACAACTTTCAAATTATAATATATAAATCTTTCAAAAATTGAGAGAACATGTAAGTAAATGAGAGAAAAAATAATAAATGATGTAGTAAACAAATGTAATAATGCTAATCAACTTTTCATGTCATTCATTATTTTCATGAAAAAAAGTTCCAAAAATTATTAAAGAGGAACATTATTGTTATTATCTGTAGCACAAATAGTTTTGAAAACCACTGTCGATTTTGTTATGTACCTCCTCCTCCTGAGATAATAACAATAAGATCTCAAATACCTTCAAGGTGCTTCTCATTTCCATACTACTATCTCAAAGTGCCTTGTCTCTTGTGGTTTTTTGTAGGCCTCATCTCGTCACCTCAATGTTAAACGCCATGCAAACATGAGAAACCCCGTTTTTCATTTTTGAACATTACGGGCCTTCAAAGATCCACATTACCACAACTTGATTTTGATAGTACTTCCAATTATGATTCATTAAAATTTTATCAACATTCATATTTTTTAAGCATTATCATAATTTGTTCTCCATCGTCCATTTTGGAAAATTGTATTTGAGAGCTGCACGGCACTCTCTGTGTTGTTATATCTGGCATAACGAATTTGCGTTTCCGCTCGTATACTACATCAGATTCCGTTGGACATATAACAACACAGAGAGTCTAAATGTGACTTCTTTTTAAGTAAGCAAATTCAAAAGGTGAAACCTGATGAGTTTGAATTTAGGCGCTAGTAAAAATATACATTGTAGGTGGGGTATCAATTTGTTTTTGCGCATCCCATCAGCTCTTTAGTACAATGGTTACTTACTTAGCCCATATAAGAAAGATATACAATATACAGAGTTCCAGCAGACTTTGCAAATGGCAGCGCTTTTTCCTCCAAATACATATATGTAATAGCAAAAGTCCAATGCTAAATCATCAACCAAAAACACATTTGGAAATTTTTGTCCAACAGAAAAAATCACTAATTTCCATTAATGAATGGACTTCATAATAATTAACCTAATTAGACTGTAAACTGTGTCACCAAACTGAAATCAAATCATTATAAAAGTTGTTGGAAAAATGTGGTGAAAAGTTTTAGTCGTTTTCTTTTTCATTTGCCCTCCAAAAAAAACTTCAATTGGAATCATTTGATCAAAATTTAATTTATAGTTATAGCTAATAAATGTGTAGAAGAAATAATTAATTTCCCAATCAGTACATCATTAAAAAATATTTGGCTAGTACTTGACGAAGAATAGAAAAGCTTGTTTTGATTTCTTCGTTGATGTTTCAGTTTTACAAAAAAAAGTGTTTAAAAAGTGACTATAACAAATAGTGTAAATGATTTAATCAATAAATCAACTTGTCATTAAGTAATTCATAATTGTTGGAATTATCATCATAAGTTTGTTAGAAATAATAAAAGTGACAGGATGATGAAATGAAAAGTCGAATCGAAAGTTTGGATGAGAACGAAATAAAGCACCATTTTGACTCAGTGATTGTTTTATTTATGCAATGATATTGGTGAGTTTATTGTCACTATTCTCAGTGTCTTACTCTCAACAAAAATGTTTCAAAAGAAGTATTTTTATTTTATTTGTTATTGGCCATCGATATAACTAGTGATAATTTTCTCTCTCTCTCTCTATTATTGACTAATTTATTGTCGAATTTCTTATTATTGACAGAAATGGCCCCAGATGATGATGAGCGGAACCTAATTGAAGCCGTAGTGACGTGCGAAGGGAACCTACATGACCCAGATTTTTCTCAAAGGTTCCAAACCATCCTTGACAAACTCAAAACTTTACTACGTAAGTCATCACTATTTATTACTATTTGCAAAAATATTTACTCAATGTTATTTTATATTATTATTATTATTATCACCACTATCACAGGAGAAAAGGAGCGAGTAACGGTGCGAAAAATTGAGCCATGGAACTCTGTGAGAGTGACGATCAGTATTCCCAAAGAGGCTGCTCAGCGCCTAAGACAATTGGCTCAACAAGGAGCCAATGCTTTGCGTCAATTGGGCATTCTTTCTGTCCAAGTCGAAGGAGACCAAGTAATTAATTAATTACCTTAATTAATCAATCTCTATACTCTCTTACTCATTTTTGTCATTTCATTCTAGGTGATCTCGTTGACATTAGCTGGTGGCTACAATCAACAACCACAAGTAGTTCTCTGCAATACCACTAATAATAATAATAATAACAATTCCTCCGCATCGTCAACTGCTGTTGGACCACAATTAGTAGAACCATGTTCCTCTACGTCAACTTCAACGTCATCATTATCACTCCCTTCACCAGCAAGTTCGTCACCTTCATCGTCATCATCATCTTCAAGTTTAAACAACAATATCTCAAATGTGAATCCAACAGCGGCTATTGCTACAATGGTGACAACAATCTCATCACCTTCTTCGTCATCATCAGCATTCGCAAATTGTTTTCAAAGTCCCAACGTTATTGCTCCAACGCCAAGTCAGGCCATTCCTTTTTCTACGGCACAAAGTGGACAACTAAAGCCATCAGGTCCATTTCCTTACTCAAGTATGGCTCACGCTGCTTCAACTATTGGTAACATTACGCCGTCACCAACGTCAACATTGTCAACAATACCACCACTACCTTCAAGTACAAATATAAATCATCAACAACTTTCTTCTTCTTCGGCGTCAATATCTGGTAGTAGTAGTAGTAGTAGTAGTAACATCACTATGATCAATGTGACAAAATCTTCTTCGGTGTTCAATAATAATCATCAAAATTCTGCAACAAATATTGTTACATCATTGTCACCATCAACCATGTCCACGGCCGCTGGAATTAATAATAATAATAATTCTATTAGTAATAACAGTATAATAGGCGTCACTAGTCAAACGGCGCAGAGCTTACAATTACAACAATTTGCTGTGGTCACCATTTCTAATAATAATCAGCAGCCTTATTCCTCTAGAACATTGTCGACGTCATCAATTAAAAATGAGCCAATGACGAGCCCATTGTTGGTTAACTTGCTTCAAAATTCAGACTCACCACCATTACAATCTTCTTCTTCTTCTTCAACAACAACGATGACAACAATGTTACCACCACCACCTGCAGGAGCACAAGACAATCCAAAATTAAAAAAATTACAACAATTGCAGCAAAGAAGAGCTAAACGTGGTTTGTCACTAGACGCAGCATCAACATCCACCATCAGTGGTGACAACAATAATTTAAGTGGACCATCAAGTGAACCACCATCACCAAATTCATTTCAATTTACAGAGCCACAAACAGGAGCTACTACTACTAAACCATCAGTTGTAATGATGATGAATGGTCCATCATCTAGAGGAATGTTGCCACTGACAAGAGCATCAACAATGTCTACTTTTGCATCACCAACAGCTATTTCCTCACCAAGATCTACTTTGGCCACAAATGTTCCTAGTCAACATCTACAACAACAAGTGTCACCAACTGGAGGTAAACCAATGAGACAACAATTACTCATTAATCCATTAACAGGTCATTTAGAACCAATGGCAAGTGAGAGTTCTTCTTCATCCAGTGATGATGATGATAGCAACAAATTGGATAATACTAAATCATTGTCATCATCTTCTTCTTCTTCTTCTATAGCAAAAACTAAAGAGAAAGACAAGATAGCAACAACAAGTGTGAACAAAGTAGCCAATAAATTTGGTGGTGGTGGTGGTGCTCTTACTCAAGGAAGAAATCTCCTGAGTCAATTGTCAATGTCTAAAACGAGTGGAGTGACAATGCCATCATCATCTTCTTCTTTAGTGCCTCCAGAAGCTGCCAAGATTATTGCTTCAGTTGATCTAAGTAGTAGTCAACAATTGCAACAATTACAACAACTTCAATTTCAATTACAACAGCAACAACAACAATTATTGGCTCAGAGAAGACAACAACAACAAGGTGGTGCTAATAATAATAATAATAATGAAATGGTAAATCCTCCACCGTCGTCATCAAGTCTTAAGAAAAATGAAGAGAAATTATTAAAACTTCGTCTGAAATTAGAAAAGTCAGAGCCAGCGTATAAAGTTGATGTGAGTTTTGTTAAAAAGGCTGAGAAAGGGAGTGTAGTTGGTTCCGCTTCTGGAACAAGTAGTGACAATAGTATGTCATCGTCATTAATGTCAACGTCAACAACAGTGCCTCAAAAAGAGGAACCAAGAGTGCCACCACTTCATATTTCTTTAAGAGGTAAAAATGCTGCTGTCGTTGTTAGTCCTAGAAGAGAAGACGTAATGGAAAGTTCTTCTTCTTCATCGTCAACAGGAATTGTGACAATGGCAAGTGGATCTATCACAGCATCAAAAAGAGTCAAGTCATCATCATCAAGGTCTAAAAGTCATAGTGACAATGATAGTAGTAGTAATAATTCTGGAAGTGAAGGAAGTAGTAAACATCGAAAGAAAGATAAAGACAAAATAGCAACAGTTGTCACCACCACCACTCCTATTGTCACTACTACTAGCAATAATGATGATTCTGTCTTTGATTTTTTGGACACACCACCATCATCATCACCACCAAAAGAATCTAAAGAGCTCAAAGTATCAGCAACGACAAGTGGTTCTTCATCTTCAGCATTGGTAATCAAAAAGACACGACGAAAGTCTGAAGTAATTGTGACAACAACAACAAGTTCTGTTGTCACCAAAGAAAATGAACTACTACAAACTACAATATCATCTTCATCGTTAGACACAATTACGACGATTACAACAAATTCAGGGAAATCTTTAGTTTCAACCCTTGAGACTACTAAAGATGTCGCTCCTACTCCTGTGACGACGACGACGACGACGACAACAACAACAAATGTCATAGTGCCCTCATCGTCTTCGTCAGTACAAGAAAAAGCCAAAGACAATCTTATTAGTGACAAAATTATTTGTCCTGTAGTATCTACCAAAGAGTCTGAAGTGCCGATTGTTAGTGTGGCGACAGCCGTCATTGTAACAACAAGCTCCATGTCAATGACGTCAACAAATAATAATGTAATCACCAGTGCTAAATCATCAGTCAGTGCTGCAACAAATACGACAGTAACTTCAATGCTGACAACAGTTAAAGGTATGAATTATAAAAAATTAAATTAACTTTGTAATGATTTTTTAATTGTTGTGGTTTTTGGTATTTACAGAAGAGCCAATGGATCCAATTGTTGAGATTGAACCATCTTCGAATCAATTTCAAGAAATTGAGCCACCATCAACAACAGTAGATAATACACAATTACAACAGCAATCAGAGGTCACAACAGCAATGACATCGTCATCCCCTACCATTCCTGAAATTAAATCACCATCATCAAAAAGTCCAAAGCCATTACCACAGCTTTTGGCTCTTAGTCCAACTAAGGTTAGTCCTATTGGAGTGATGACAGTGAAAACAACCAGTCAAGAATCTTTATTATCATCATCGCCACCAAATACAACAATAACTGACATAAAAGTCTCAACAACAGAGTCTCAACAATCAATAATATCACCAATTGAGCAAGAAGCAATTGACAATGTAAATGTTGTTATTCCTCCTTCTCCAGCTGTTACAAGTGCTAATAACAATGAACCAATTGTTGTCAGCAGCAGTGAAACTGTAACAACGTCATCAGTTTCATCAATAGTAACAACTTCTGATGCAGCTTCAAAAAGTTCCAAAGAAGAGTCATTACTGTCTTCATTACCCAATGTGTCCAATGTAAAAGCAGTCACCATTAGTACAAATGTTAACATTAAACCAACAATGTCCACAATGTCTCCAGTGGTACGTTTAAGGCCTCAATCAAAACCACGTGTGAGCCAAGGAACATCAACTGATCCATCAGACTTGTCATCAGCATCCTCATTACCAACATTAAGGCCATCACCATCACTTAAAGCTATTTTAGATAGAAGGAAATTGAAAAGTGATGATGAGACATCACCACAGAATGTTGTCAACACGAAAATCAAAGTTGAGTCAGAAGAGCAAACAAAAGCATTAGTGACACCAAAGATTGAAGAGCAACAAGAACAAGTCAAGAAAACTACTAAAGAAGTGTCATCATCAACAACAATGACAATTAAACCAGTGGTGACAACGACAACAAGTGAAGATTCTTCAATTAAGACGTCGACAACACTAACTACAACATTATCATCATCATCATCATCATCAATGCCAACAACAAGTGGTACAGCTGAAGACTCGGGAATTGACTCAATGGACGCTCTGTCAGAAAAAAGTCCCAATCAGGGCGAAAAAAGTCCTGCAAGAAAGGAGCTTATTAGTAGTGGCCAACAACAACAACAACCTTTTTGTGATAAAGTTCAACAAGTGCAGCCATTGCCATTGTCATCATCAACAACATCTGATGTTAGTGTGACAACTTCTACATCAGTGACTAAAACAGTAAATAAAGTTGTGGTGGCAGCAACATCACCATGTAAAAAAGAGTTGGACTCTAGTTTGTTGAAAGTAGTGCCTTTGACGATCACAGCCACTGAGAGACGATCTAGTAGTGACAATAGTGAGAAGAAGACATTGACTGTGACATCGACGATTAGTAGTAGTAGTAATAGTAGTAATAGTGAGAATGAAAAAATTAGCCAAGAAGAGTTATTGACTAATAAAAATATTGATGATAGTACAAAAGACATTACAACTAAGATTGAAGAAAATGTTAGTGAGCCAAAGACGACTTCAGTGTCATCAGAAGTGACAATAGAAAAGAAAGAAGAAGAAATATCAACAACAACAACAAGTCCAATAGAAAAAACTGAGAAAAAAGAGCCAGTAATTGTTGAAAATGTCACTGCACCATCAGTAGAACTAGAGTTATCATTGAAAGAAGAAAAAGAATTGGAAACATCAATTGAAAAATCTAAAGTGATAAACATTGAAACTAAGAATGATGATGACAATAAAATTGTTGATACTAAAGTTGACAGTGAAGAAAAATTGATCTCTCCTTCACCAGTAGATTCTGTTGTTGTTGAAACTAAAAATATTGTCCAAGCAGAAAAAGAAGAAGAAGAAGAAAAATTGGTGATACAAGAACTTGATGCTGAAACTGAATCAACATCATCGTTAGTTGTGACAACTAATTCTCCACCTGAAATTGCTTCACCACAAGTGACAACAATAAATGCTCCAACATCGTCACAACAAGCACCAAAAGTTAAACGTGGTATTGATGCTATTTCAGCAGTTCTTCAAGGTAAAGCTGCATCATTATTACCAAAGAAAATTGTTGAAAATGCTCCACCTGAAATTCCTTCACCACAAGTGGCAACTGTGAAGCCATTGACGTTGTTATCATCACCACCACCAGTTATTATTTCTACTAAAGACGATGACGACAATAAGAAAACTAATGAAATTATTCCTGAAAATGAAAAATCATCAAAATCTGAAGAAACAATTAAAGAACCATCATCTGTAAAAGAAACGTCATCAACACCACCAGTGGTGTTGACAACAATGTCATCAACAACAATAAAAACTCCACCACCAATTTCTGTTGTTTTGCCAGAACCACGTAAACCACCAATTCTTCAAAGTCAACAATTATTACAACCACGTCCACTCAATGTTTCAGAGTCATTACAACCACCAAAATTAAGTAAAGCCACAGATCTTGAGCCATCATCATTATCACCATCAATATCATCACCACAATTACATCAACAACCTTCAATGTTTGTTGGTCCACATGGTTTATTTCAAATCTCATCATCAACATCATCATCATCAACAGTAAGAACTACGACAACAACAATGGCTCAATTAGTAAGTATGGCTAATATTTCTACTACTGTTAACAAGAGTGGTGGTGGTGGAATTGTCACTCTTGCACCAATTTCAACATCAACACCAGTGACTACTCATCAAGTTTGCTATGCTTTACATCCATCAGTTAATGCTTCGTCATTGGCTCACCATTCTGCTTTCACTGTACTAAGTGGCTCTGGTCATAAAATGGTGCCAATTAAATTGGTGACAATACCAAAAGCTTCATCAACAACTCCTTCTTCTGGTAGTAGTCCCAATAGTGGTTCAGGCTCACCTATTACTATTGGTTCTAATGTAACAAATCGTTCTTCACCGGTTAATCAATTTTCTGCTACTACAACAGCAACTGGTAGTATTCAACTAGTTCCAATTTCAACAATGGATAACTCTGGTTCTGGTAGTGGTGGACCACCACCAGTCAAAGTTATTATGAGTTCAGCATCTACTATGTTGAGACCTATGATGGTTAAAAATTTGATGGTAGCTACTTCTGGCTCAGCTCAACAACCTATAAGAGTTGTTACTCCAATGTCGTCACCATCATCATCATCACAACAATCATCAACTATGCCACCACTACCAACAACAGCAACAACATTATTATCTGTGTCAACTCAACAACAATTGGTAGTATTACCAACTGCTCCTACAAATGTTGTCGATAAACCTTCTGAAGAAAGTTCCAACAAAAAAGTTGACGACACCAATGAGAAATCATTGGCATTATCATCGGATGTCTTTGAGTCAGCTGGTAAAGATAAAGTCAAAATTTTGACACAGGTTGATGACCCTTCTGACTTACAATTTGAAGCGGATATAATTCATGATGAAAAAGATTTGGCAGATATTCTTGAAGCATTTGGTTCTACTCAGCAAACAGGATCTTCAGCAGCGGCAACAAATGGTCCAGTAAATCAAAATGGTCCACAAGATAATAAATCAGAAGATAATGATGATAATAATTCAACAACAATGTCACCACCACCAGTTATGAGATCATCATCACCATTATATACTTATGCTGCAGCTAGATCAACACGAAATTCATCTTGTGGAAATTCTTCAAAGAGTTCAAGGACACCATCACCTTCACCAACTTTATTGTCACCAACAAGAGTTGATGGTGATGGACGACAACAACATCATCAAAATGATGAGCAAGAAAAAATTGATGATGATGAAGATGAAGAAGAAGAAGAAGATCAAGAAATTATTGATTGTTTGTCAAGAAGTCCATCACAACCTAAATTAAGTCCACAAAATAAACCATTGTCATCATTGGAAGACATTGATGGCATTGATGATCATGGAAGTCCAATAAAACCTGATTTACTTCCTGGAGTAGTTGTAGATAATAATGATGGTGATAATAGTAGAAAACGTAGGAAATTAAATCAACAATTAAGTATTGATATTCCAACAGTTGATTTACCAACACAAACAACAACATCATCAGTGGTTTCTACTGTTGAAGAAAAAGAAAAGAAAGTGACAACTAGAAGTACTAGATCAAATACTCGCCTTGTCAGTCCTGATATTACAGCTTTTCGTAGTGATACACCAAAACCACAAAAATTTACAGCAAAAGCTGATGCTCTAGTTTTAAGAAATAGTCCAAAACCAAGTCCAACTGGTGGTGGCAATAATAGTAAATTGTTGTTGAGTCCATCAACATCTACATCATCAACTAGATCAAGTCCAATTAGTCATCAAAATATTAATAATATTGCTAGATCATCATCTGGTGGAACAGCAAATAAATCATCAGGTGGTGGACAAAAAAGAAAAAGACAAAGACAAGAATCAGATAGCTCCAGTACAGCTTCTAAAGATGAAAATAATGAAATTGGTGATACTACTAGTGGAACTGGCAATAAGAGTGACAATAATTGTGGAAATAATGTCATTGATTTAAATTCTCGACCAGGAAAAAGACGTTGTTCTGAAAATGCTGCTGAATTAATTAAAGCTTGTATTGGTGTGGAAGATACACCAAAAAGAAATATGGCACTTATTAAGAAAATGGAAGATGCTGTTGGAAAGAAGGATGGACAAAATAGTCGTGGACGGAAAATGAGTAAGTCAATAAATAATTAGTTAATTTTGGTATTGTAAATTGTAGCCTAAAAATGATCATTTTATAATTTTTTTTGCAGTGCCAGTTGTTGAAGAGAATGAAGAAGAATTAGACTTGATTGAAGCTGCTTTACGTGGTGTGAGTAGTAAAAGTGGTGCTAGTGGACGTTCAAGTCGTGGCTCATCAGAAGATCGAAGTTCTTCCAGAGGCTCAAGTACTGCCAGGAATTTACCATCTAGAGTCAAAGATGATGACAATAATTCTTCATCAAAAGCCAAGTAAAAAAAGTTGAATTAATAATATATATGGTATTGATAAACTAGTAAAATAATTCTAATGAATTTTTTTTGTAGAGTGAATAGCAGTCGAGTAAACCATCGAAAAAATTGTGAAGGTGACACTGATGAAGAAGAAACAAAACGAAAGAAACCTGGACGAAAACCTGGAAGACCACCATTAAATTCTAGCAAAGGAACTAAGCCTAGTGCTGTTCATAAAAGTGGAAGTGGTTCAGAGTCAACTGCTGGAGAAAATGACAATCCTAGGAGAAAAACTCGAAGTAGTGGAGTGGCTGGTAAATCAAAAGACAACAATTTACATTAATTGTATGAATCAAATTAAAATATTAATAATTAATTAAGGTGGAGCAATGTCAGATTCTGATGCAGTAAAACGTAGAAGAATTTCTAAGGACTCAGCAAAAAGCTAGCTAATAATGGAGAAATGACGACCGACAACAGTAAATCACCGGTGACGAGAAGAAAATGATGATTGTTGACAGTTGATTAAATTTTTTTTTTTTATTTTTTTTATTTTTTACTCTCATTTAACTTTGAGAGTTATTTTGCAATCCTATTATTATTTACTATGATGATGATGATTTTTTTCATTTCCAATTTTAAAATGAACTATATAAATACATAGTAATGAGAAAATAATTTTTGATATGGTGCAAGCAAATGGTTTTTTTAATTCATCGAATTATTAGACTCATTAAGTTGACTTATTCTCATCATTATCTCTGTTAAACTCTAATCACAACTATTTTTTAAGTTAATTAGAATTAAAGTTGATTGCAGTTGAGATAAATAAAATGTCGAGCAAAGTGACTCAAATTAAAAAGATGAACAAGTTAAATGGGAATTTATATTAGTTATGTCCAGAAGATTTTAGATGGAGAACTCTTCAAAGTCGTTGTACAGTTAATTTAATTGACATTAATTAGTGATAATTGTAAATGAGTGAAATATTATTATATACGTGAAAGACTACCAAAAAAAATTAACATTGAACATGCTCTGTCTTTTCTACAACATTTAGTCGTAAGTATATAACTAATAAGATCATCGTGTGAAAAATTGTACAAATTGTAATTAAAAATATCAAGTGTAAATTGTAATGTTAATTAATGTAAGTCGTTTTTGTAATACAATTTCAATGTTTCACTTTCACTCTTTAAAAATGTAGATAGCTCGAGTTAAAAATAACTTAATGATGTTATTGCACGCAATTACATTTAATATTATATTATCAAGTTTCAAGAATGTAATTACTACTAAATCTAATTATGTAAATAGCTAATGTACTAAGTAAGTAAGTAAGTAAGTAAATGAATGAATAGAAAAGCATAGACGTTAATTAATGTAAGGCGATTTTATTTAAAGGACTATATAGTAAGAAAGGCTCATAAGACATAAGGAGAATTTTTTATTATAAATCACAATTAGCTAATAAGGTAGTAATAATAATAATTACAAGTGTAAAATCAATGGTGAATGAATTTAATTATAATTATAATAATAAATGGAGCTAAAAGAAAACTTGAAAAATATTTAGCATGGTTCAAGAAAACTCAGAGAGCACACAAGATATATATATATAAAGTATACAGCTAATTAATTAAAATAGCATTTGTTAATTGAAAGTTTAGTATATTGATGTAATTATAATAATCGTAAGAAATCACATCACAAATCATTAATTATAGAAATTACATTTAAGTATCAAAAATATATTGTATCCGATTTATTATATTAAAATATTTACATCAAAAATGGACACAAGTTATTTACAACAATATGTAGTAGAAATATAGGTAATTAAAAAATGCATTTTATTAATTAGTAATAAGGTTAATTATTGAGTGTGTCCGCAGTAAAAAAAAAAGTAGACAACTTAAAAAAAAGTCTAAAGATATTTAATTTGATTGTTTAGATTTAAATTTTCAGCTGTTAAAAAAACGAGTGAAACATTGAAAAATTTGCAATTAATTAAATTGCTAATTTATTATAAAATATGGGAAATTAAAAAAGCATTAATAAAATTATCTACTACTTATACGTATAAAAAATGAAAATCACATAATCTGTGCTGTGTGTTACTTTATTTGTCATTATATGGAAGCCATTTCTTCCCCACACAAAAAGTAGACCTTTTCTAAAATGAGAGAAGAATAGAAAATAAATCATCAATTCAGACCAACGAAGAGTGAAAAATTTTCTGAAAAAGTGAAGTGACGCAAATTAAAAAATAAATCAGGCAATTTTTAAAATCTCACGTTGCCTCAAAAGATTGGATAGCAGTGCGAGTTCAAATATATTGTAAAAGGAAGAGTTTGCAATTTTTTGACATTCATTTTTTTTGGAAATTTTGATCAATCTAGTTAGCTGTAGAGTACTAGTAGACTGAAAAATATTTTAGTTCAATTACAACTGTCTGAAATTTCTTGCTTACTAAAGAAGTAATTAAGAATCAACAAAATTTATTAGTAATTTTTTAATTATATTTACGGTTTTGTGTTTTCAGAGTCTGAGTCTTTGTCTCCAGTCTTGCAACATGGAAGAAGAAGGACAAAATGAGAAATGTACAGTATCCTCTTTTGATACTATCGCTTTTTCTTCAATGAAACGAACAGAGCAACCATCAGACAACAAAGCTCCACCACCATCATCAGCAGTTACAATCATTCCAGAAGAAACTCAATCATCATTGCCACCATTATCTTTGCCTCAGCAGCAGCCACAGATATTTGATCCTTCATACAATGGTCAAAAATTTCAACAACCTTTTCCTGATCCTTTGAACCAACAATATCAACAAAGTCAAACTTTTCAGCAACCACCACCACAAATGATGACAATGCCTTCTCTACAACAAGCACCACCACCAGTACCATTATATACTTTGGAATCAATGGAGGCACCATCTTTAACATTACCACAACAAATGGAACCATTATCACAATCTGAAGATGTATCATCATCACAACCACAAATTCAACTTCATTACTATGATGAGCCACAACAATCAACAACAGCTCAAACAACTCAGCAACAACCACCATTTGATCCTATGTTAATGTCGTCAATGGCTGATGATTTGCAATTGCAAGGTGGTGGCTCTGGCCCATCAAGTCATCAAGAATCACAGCAACAACAACCATCATTATCACAAGAAATTAATGTCACTCATCATCAGCCGCAACAGTCTCGGTCATTGCCACCACCAAGAAAACAAAATGATACAGCAATATTTTTAGATTTTGGTGATGAGACAGAACAACAATTTCAACAGCAACAACAACCACCAGTAGTGTCAATGTCACCACCAGAATTGCAACAAGAGCCATCAGTAGAGACTTCAATGAAATCAATGTCAATTACAGAAAGTGAGTCATTACGTCATCAAATTAATTCTCCTGCACCACCAATAAATATTTTCGCTGATGACAATTCTTCATTGCCATCAGTGGATCAATCATTTTCATCAATGCCATCACTTAATGTTCCAATGACGAAACCACCAAATCCATTTTCTAATTTAAGTTATACTTCTGCTGATCCAATTTACGATGCTTGGATTCCTTCTGCAACTATTAAAGGAATATTGTCATCATTACCATCTCAAATTGGACCATTGTCACCAGATAAGACCAAGTTGACATTTCCAGCAATTGTTTATGAAGATGATATGGTAGATAAAGTTGCTGTCAACATGGCACGAATTTTTGGACAGCAGGAAGCTACAAAAAGAAAGATTTTGACAGCTGATAGTGTTACTCAAGATGACGATGGTCTTCGTGAGTTAATTAAGGTAACAATTAATTAGTTGTGGTAATAATAATAATGATTTAATAAGACTAATTAATTTTATTACTTACAGTTAGGCTGTTATCGAAGTGCAATCAATTTAACTAAAAGATTATTAACAGTTTATGGACAAGGTGTTGGTGGGTCATCTTCAGTGTCTCGTCATTGTCATTGTCCACATTCTTTACAATTATGGTTTACAAGAATATCACTATTGGTCAGAATTCGAGAATTTGCCATTGCTGAATCAGAAATTGAAGCTTTTGGTGATTTTGATCGTGTTGACTTGTACTATTCATTTTATCCAGAATATTCTGAAGCCTTTGGACAACTGGATAAAATTGGATTGACAATGGTTCCATTTCATTTTCGATTGTTAGCAGCAGAGATTCCACAGTATGTAAGAAAATTCAATATCAGCTTGGATCGTATTGGACGTATTTTGGCTACTGTTAAACAAGTAGGTCAATTTAATTCTTATTTAATTAACTAATAAAAACAATAATAATCAATTTAATACCTTTATTGTAGATCATTCACAATTTGAAATCAAGTAATAGTGACAACTCTAATGGATCAAGTGCAAGTGGTGACAATAGTAGTTCAGATTGTCTACAAAAGTCATTGGACCTGTGGCACTCTAGAGAAATTAGAGTTCTGTATTCATTAGCCAATTGTTTTCTCTTATGCAAGGCAAGGTTACTAATAATTTAATTGTCCGCAACAATTAATCTATAATTGTTGTCACTCTTTTCACATACAGGATTATTACAATGCTTTTGTGACATTGTATCAACTTCGTGACAAGGATTCATCTCATTCTGCTCAAATTAATTCAGCAATTGCTCGACTCTTTTTACTTCATGGTGACATTACATCAGCAGAAAAATATTTTGAAGTGGCTGCTACTACAAGAGTACCAACTCAAAGTCAACAACAATCAACTCAAAGTGGTGACAACGATGATAATCAAGATGTCAATGTAGAGACATTAATAGATCAAGGGATGATGTCGATTGCTAAAAATAATTATGTAGAAGCCTTATCAATATTTCAACGTGGATTGAAAAAAGAGCCCGATAATTTTTTAATTTTGAACAACATGGCTGTTTGTTTACTCTACATGGGAAAAGTTAAAGAAAGTTTAAGTTTAGTTGAGAGTACAGTCCATGCCAATATTCCTCAATTGTTACAAGAAAATGTATTACTTAATTTGGCTACAATTTATGAACTAGAAAATTCTGACGGAGTCAAAAAAATGGGATTGCTCAAGTTAGTCAGTGAGTATAAGGGTGATGGAATTAATTTAGCTTCACTCAAAATGCCGAATTTAATTTAGAATATATGTAAGTAAGAGAATTAATTTAATAATTTAACATTTCTTTAGAAATAAATGGTGCAACAATGAATATGAAAATTTTTTTTTTAGATTTTGCTATTTTATTTTGACAATCTTCTCACATATAATTAATTAACAAAAAATTATAATAATTTGTAGTAACTAGAGCGAGAGACCTTGAGTATTGGCAACAGCATTCAGCCTTATTTTGACTTGCCGTTTTTTCTCATCACGAAATGCTTCCATGTTGGCTTTCCTCTCCAGTCTTCGAGCCTGAAAATTTAATAAATTAAAAGGGCGTTGAGTTTATCTACAAATAATAACACGTCATTTATATATTTTTATAAGTACTTACACGTCTATATTCCTTAATTTCCTTCTTGCGCTGAGCTCTCTCTTCTGGACTTTCTTTTTTGGATCGTTCTCGATAAATTGAACTGATGACTGACTTCGTTGGCTGTCCAATACTTCTAATTTCATTAGTGTCACAATTCTCACCATCTCCTTTTCCCAATTGTTTCAAGTTGGCTGCTGTAAGTCCTTTACCAAAAACACCAAGTGGTATTCCAGTCCTGCCGCTTACTTTAATTAAGTTTTTCTGTATATACAACAAACAAGCAAATAATAAATACTCAATGAGTATTACTCATACTTTTCATTCTTAATAAATTACTTTGGAGGGTTCAGCAATTATTTTAGGACGATTGGCTGTAGTTGAGTAAGTCGAAAGAATTGATTCACAATCCCATTTTTCCTTTGGTCGTTCTTCTGTCCATTCTGGAGGAAAAGGATTTGCATCATCGTCATCATCATCATCTTGTTCAGCTAATAGTCCAATATTTTTTACTTTGGTAGCTAGCTCTTGCTCCACTTTTTGACCTTTTTCGTACTCTTCAGCATACTGAAGTAACAATGCTGACTCTGGATCTACGTAACCTTCGATTTCATCACAATCTAAGGCACCAATTTCTGTGTCTTCGTAGTCTGCATACATCTAATTATAATAATTAACTCGTTATTATTAGGAAAAGAGATTTATAATTTATTGAAATTATTTGTTAAGAGAATTTTGTTGTTGATTAAATACATACATACTAACCTTTTCAAATCGATCATCAACTAAAGTTAACCCTTTATTTCTTCTAACGACTGAAGAACTCATAGAATAATTAGTAAATCTCGTTTTCTTTTCGTCTTCATCATCATCATCATCATCAAAGGAATATTTTCTACAATTATCAACACCATCTAAACTTCCAACTGTATCTCTCTCTTCATTTTCATCATGATCAACCATTTCCTCATCATTATCTTCTTCTTCACTTTCTTCCTCCTCAATATCATCTTCATCATCAAACAATCCACCAAATTCTTTTTTCTTGTTGTTACCAAAATTGTTACTGTTGCCATCAAATTCTAGTGATTCACCAGTAGCCAACTCCATGAAATTATCTTCTAGTTCATCACCATCAAAATCATCATCAAGAGCAGCAATAACATCATAATCTAAATCAGGTCTTGGTCCAGTAGCCATATGAGCTACTTTATTTAATAATCCAATTTCTTCAACATGTTCTGACTCAAAAACTGATGATGGCAACTGGAGTTTAATGCCTGATGATGATAGTGTCTTTTTATCTTGAGCTTTTGATTTATTAGAAACTTCTGGAGCGTAAAGACGTTCACAAATGTCCCATTCAACTGTTGATACCTCTTTAGAATCTTTGAGATGTTGAAGATAATCATAGTCATCATCATAGTAAATGCCATAGTATTGTTGCTCTTCTTTTTTCGTAGTGAATAATTCCTAGATAAATAAATAAACTAATTTAAGAGATTGAAGTCTAATGAGAAAGAACTAATTACCTTACCTCATGATCTTGCTGAGATTTCTTTTTGAAGGATGATGATGTTGATGGCTCATTAATTGGAACAAGAACATGTTGTGGTGCAGTTTCATCAGCAACAAGTGGATCCTGTTGAGATCGAGGAGCTAGGCGAAATGTCACCGAGTTTTTCTTGTCAATAAATTTTTTCTTCTTGGGCTGTTTATAAGAAATGAAAAAATATTAAATTATTGAAAACAGAAAGTGCCGACATGAATTGAAATTCAATTGAAACTTTCGAAAAGTAAGTGGAACACTTACCATTATTTATAATACTTGAAAAGACTGATAAGTAGAGGAAGTGGAGACAGTCCCAAAATCAACAAAGATATCCAAAAAACTGGTCAAAAGAAACGAAAATTGGTGAAACTTTTCTGAAGAAAAATGGTTTTTCTGCGAAATTGAGGCCACGTGAGAAATTGAATTGGCCACGGAAATATACGTCATGAAAGTATTTACTCATCACTCTTAGCTTCAAGAATTTTTAGCATAGTGTGAACGCATGCTTACTGTTTACAAAATCTAATAGGAAAGATCTCACGTGGAATACATACTATACAAAGTGAAAGAAGGTCATTGGAATTTGTTTTTCTTGAAAAATCTGCTAAGAAATTAATTTTTTTTGAAGCGTTACTGAAGATTTTAAGTCGTAATTAACTCTCAGTGTTTGTTACTTTTAAATAACACAAATACTTATTTATATAAAAGCTTGTTGGATTCATCTCACACTTGAAGTAATTTCTTTCTTGAAAGGTAACGTAATGTTTTGCCATTTTTTATTTTTAATATCTTTTTACATGCTACTACGCTCAGTCAGTAGTATCTACAAATGCTCTTGGAATTTTTCCAAAGTTAAAAGTGTTATATAATTTAATTTTGATATTCACTATTTATTATTTAATTGGATAGGTTAATTGTTGATCAAGAAGGAAAGAGTATGCCTAAAAATAAGGGAAAGGGAGGAAAGAATCGTCGTCGAGGAAAGAACGAGAATGAAACTGAAAAGAGAGAGTTGGTCTTCAAAGAAGATGGGCAAGAATATGCTCAAGTTACCAAAATGCTTGGAAATGGAAGACTAGAAGCCATGTGCTTTGATGGTAAATCTTAATTAAGGTTAATTTGTTATCATTTGCTCTAATGATTCGTTTTTTTCATTGTAGGAACGAAGAGACTTTGTCACATTCGAGGAAAACTTCGGAAGAAGGTATGGATTAATACTGGTGACATTATTTTAGTAGGACTTCGAGACTATCAGGACACGAAAGCTGATGTGATTTTGAAGTACACTCCAGATGAAGCTCGTAATCTAAAGTCATACGGAGAATTCCCAGAGTCTGTCAAAATCTCTGAAACAGTCACATTTGTTGATGAAGGCATGGATGATGATATCGAGTTTGATGAAATGTCCGACGAAGAAGAAAGTGAAGATGATATAGATAACATTTAAAGTTTTTCTAGCAACTAACAAAAAAATTCTTAAATGGTTTACTATGAACACTAACAAAACTACTACTGAAATGAAAAAAAAAAACAATGCTTCTTGTAAATAATACACAACATTTATTATATACTTTATCAATTATTTAAGCATGAACTCATATTATAGAAGAAAAAATAATTATAATCAAATTGAAATTATTATTATAATAAGTTACATCTAAAAACAAAAAGAATTTAATTTAGAAAAAAATTGGCAAAACAATTCAAAATTATGATGTGGAAAAAATAAATAAGAATACAATTTTGTATTGAAAATGTAGAAAACCCCAAAATCCCATTGAAAAATGTTTATATGAAATTTATTTCTTCAAAGTTTTTGAAAATTATAATAAAATTTTATATTTTTGAGATTTCGGTACGCGGTTAATCACCAAGCGTCCATCGTAGCTATAAGAAAAGTAAGAAAAAAGACAATGTCAATTTAAACTTTTTAAAATATCACTGCCACTACTAGGAAGGAATCGAACCTTAGACTAGCAAATACCCAAGGATCATATGCAGACCATTCAACAGCATATACAGCATCTTCATGCTCTTCAAACTTGGCCAAAATTCCTTCTTGTAACCTAAATCAATCATTAATTTATTAAACTTTCATCCCTAACAAATAATAATAAATCAACTTACGGTGTTGTACTACTTGTAGAAACTTTTTCTGGTTGACTTTCCTCATCAGAATCACTTGGAGCCAATCGTCCTTTGGGCTCTGAACTAATTGTTGGCAAGTAATGTAACAATACTCGTGAGTCACTTCCGGTAGTCAAAACAAGTTGATCATGAAAAGCATTGAAACGTACTCTCCAAACCCAATGAGAATGAGAATTATCACCAATTTCTTTCAATGGTTCTGATGGTTTACGAAAATCCCAAAATCGAGTCAAGCAGTCGTCACCACAAGTGGCAACAATATATTGTTTGTTAGGATTAAAATCAATGTCTCGTACAAAAAATTTATGAGCGTGATCATCACCCAACGACCAACATTGATTCATTGAGCGAATGTCAACAGCAGTCACTGAAGTTTCTGATAAAAGTGCTAATTGAGAACCATCGAGATGAGGATTCCATTTGCCAGAATAATATTTGGATGATGATGATGATGATGATGATGAAGAAGTTTTAATCTTGGATGTGACTGGAGTAGAAGAATTTGACTCAATGTCCCAAATTAAAAAACGTGACGTCATTATTGTTGCTAATTGACCTTTGCGACTTGGATGCCAATCGATAGCTAAACAATTTTCAGGAGGAATATCATTTGATGATGACGATAATAGTGGATCCAGGAAATGTTGAAATTGAACTGATGTATTTTCAATGTCATCAATCGGAAGAGAAATCAGTGCTGGTTTCATTACTGCACAGTTTTCTAGATAAAATAAATAGAAATGCTATGACGGTTAATTGAAATTGAGGATAATTAATAACAATGACTCACCTTTGATGTCATTGTAGCAAATAGCGACAAGAGAAGGATTCACAGGGCAATTTGACACTTGCCATATCTCACCACATTTCAATTTGTAGATTTTTCTTGAGATTTTACCTGATTCATCCTCAAATTCGATTTGATGTATCTGACCTTCTGTCCTTGGGCTTAGAGTACCAACAAGGAAACGGACTGCTTCTGTTTCACTTGGAAATGAACATAGTGCTCGGCCCTGCACAAATTAAATGTTGAATTAGAGAACAAGTAAAAATAGCTAATTAAAGTAATTACCTGTGACTCTAAGCCATATATGGCACAAGACTCCATACTAATTGAGACCCTTCAACATGAACTAATTATATTTTCTGGAAATAATTTCATTTTTTGGGGACGAACTGCTGCTGTCGAAATTCGAACAGGAATACTTCGCGCGTTACACATTCAACATTCCCATGAGAGAAAACGAGAAATTTTGACAACTTTTTAATTGTACAGAATTTTCATAAGCAAAAATCAAAAAAAGATTGGTTTTGGTTGAAAAATTGACAAGAGTTGCTTATTTTCATGAATTAATGAGTTATGCATATGGAAATTGTGATAGGTGGCAGTTTTCATGCATTCATAGTAGTAAATAAAAATGATCACTATTGCAAACTTTGAAAATTCACTGATTAATGATTCCTCAGTGAGAGTGAGACCATGAGACAGGGATACTTTTGAAACATTTTGCTCACTTTAAGTTATCAAAAATAAGGTCCAAAAATTGGCAATAATGAAAGTTCAATGTCATGTAGTGCATGATTCTAGCAACTTTTTACATATGTTAAATATGCGTCGCTTCAGCTCATTTGTCTCTCAAACTCTGCAAGAAGAGTACTTTTTTTCTTAAATTTTGATACAAGGAATTAGCAATCATTGTGTGATCTCAGGCCCTGGAGAATGTAGAAACAAGCTAGTTCAGAAACCATAATCGGGCCTCAGCCAGAAGTCTCAGCGTGCCCTTAAGTTCCAAAAATCCATTAGCCGCCAACTAGACATATGATTCCAACCACCAAACCTTATAAAATGTTTAGCATATATGTTCTCTATTATACATACTAGCACATATCTGCAAGGTTGTCTGTTCGACCCGTTGACAAATCTTTTTTTTTCACTTAAACGTTCAACTGAAAACCGGAGTAAACAATTTGGTCTTCATTTCACATTTGCAAATTAATTAGTTAATTGATCATGGACTTTGATGATGATATACCAATTGCTCCACCTAAGAAAAAGGGTAATACCATTGAAGATGTTTATCAAAAGAAAACTCAATTGGAACATATTTTGCTTAGACCTGATACTTATATCGGTAAGTCATTAAAAATTCTCAAACAAAATCAAAGATTCTTATCAATTAATATGCAACGCTGTTACTCTTATCTTAATAATTATATTAATAATTAGGTTCCGTCGAACCCGTGACGGAATCAATGTGGGTAATGGACGATGGTCAAATGAACAATCGACCAGTGACATATGTTCCAGGATTGTACAAAATCTTTGATGAGATTCTTGTCAATGCTGCGGATAACAAACAACGAGATGCTAGTATGAATCTCATTAAGATTGATATTGACCAGTAAGTTAATTTAATAAT
>VCNE01005726.1:0-35882 GCA_009869805.1 Oncopodura yosiiana
TGTATCTTCATTTGACTTGATTGAATTTACATTTTCTTCTATAGTGGAATCAACATTTCTTAATTCTAAACAAATCCAACAAATGAGATTTGAGAATTCTGTCCAGTCTCCTAATAATGCTTGAAGTCCTGGAGTATCGAGTTGTTTGTTCCATCTGTCATACATCATAATTGAAAAAATTAAATTGACACTTTTGACAATTAATGACAATACACAAACCTAAGGTCTTCAAGTGCATCAAGTATTTCAGATTCCATTTTGCAAGTAACTCACTAAAAATTCACTGAATGTGAGTTTACAATTCAGCAAACCAAAAAAAAACATGCAGAGTATTTTCTTTTAAAAAATTTTAATCTGAGGCCTCCCGCTTAGAAATTGAATTTTAAACTCAGATTCCGCGAATTGTTTGCCATCATCGGCGATCAGATTTTCTTCTGTCTTTCGAAAGTGAAGGTGAACGAAGACACTACGAAAGGAAAAGACTGATTATACGTTTATATAGTTGTATTAATTTGTAAATTACTAGTTCACAATAATGTCTTTCAATAATAATACTAATCAACCAACCTTGTTCAAAGCCTGGGGTATTCAATCAAGAAATCAACCAAATCCAATTGCAGCAACTAATACCACAACTTCAACAAGAGGAAGAAAAAATCAAAACAATAGAGGCACTACTACTAATTCTAGAAGAGGTAGTCGTGGTGGACGAGGAAGAGGCAATAAAAGAAATAGTTACAATGCTACATTAGTACAGAAGCAAGAAGAAGATGAAGTTGAAGAGGATAGTATTTGTGATCAAGCTTTATTGTAAGTATTGCTTTTTTATAAGTATGATTACTGTACTGTCTAAAAAACCTTGTTCTCTTTCTAAAACTATAGACAATATGAGTTAGCTGAAACTGAAGAAGCTTTTAAGACGCTTAATAATGCAACAGAGTTGCCTGGATTTGATAAAACGTCTGGTGGAATTTGGATTTTTCCAACAAATAAACCAGTTAGAGATTATCAGTTCAAAATAACTGAAGTAGCTTTGTTCAACAATACATTTGTTAGTCTTCCAACAGGTAAGTAAATAAACGAAAACTTTGGATTGAGTGAAATTTGGATTTATCCAACAAATAAACCAGTTAGAGATTATCAGTTCAAAATAACTGAAGTAGCTTTGTTCAACAATACATTTGTTAGTCTTCCAACAGGTAATTAATTTATACTTTTGATTAACGAATAAAGCATAGATTATTATTTCACTCTTCTATCAGGTCTTGGAAAAACATTTATTGCTGGTGTCGTCATGTTCAATTTCCAAAGATGGTATCCTCAAGATTTAATCATTTTTATGGCACCTACAAGACCTCTAGTAACTCAACAACTGGAAGCTTGTCATAAGAGTGCAGGAATTCATCCTGATAAAACTATTGAATTAACTGGGCAGGTTCCACCATCAAAGCGTCAAGAACTTTGGAGAGAGAAAAGAGTATTTTTTCTTACACCACAAATTATGACAAATGATTTAGAAAATGGTTTATGCCCAGCTAATAAAGTTAGATGTATTGTTGTTGATGAAGCTCATAAAGCTACAGGGAATCATGCTTATGCTCAAGCTATATCTAAAGTTGTTGAAACTAATAAGCAGTTTAGGTAATATTTATAGTAGAAACTAAAGATGAGTGAAATTCAAATTAATTTATTATGACTTTTCTTTCTTTTTTAGAGTTTTAGCACTTTCTGCAACACCTGGAAATGATGCAGAAGCAATACGTGAAGTTTTTAAGAATTTATTGATATCAAAAGTTGAGATACGATCAGATAATGCGCCAGATATACTTCCCTATATTCATGAAAAAAGTTCTGAAAAGATTGTGGTTAAACTTGATGATAATATAAATAAAGTTCATCAACATATATTGGAAACTTTTCAAGTATATACTGGAAGACTTATGAAACTTAATGTCTTAACAGGTCATGATGGTACAAATTTTAGTCAATATCAAGTACGTAATTAAAATAATATTTGTTACTTTTACTAAGCCTTTTTAATCATGCTGGTATTTTTGTTTTTTAACAGCTTGTGAAAGCTCAAGAAGCATTTCGTAAATACTCTGCTTCAAGAATTACAGCTCAACAAAAGGGTCACATTGATGTTCAGTTCTTTACTCTTATATCACTTGCTTATTCAATTTCATTATTATTGAATTATGGACTGTTTTCTTTCTACTCATATTTACAAGGTAAGTATATATTTACAAAATTCTAAAAAAACAAAATGTTCTTTTATTATATGCAAATCTTTCAGATGTTTTAAATAAAGAGAGAGGAACCCCAACAGTATCAGCTGAACTTTCAAGAAATACAAATATTCAAGAGTTGCTGACTTCAATAAATGACAAATTAAAAGATGCTAGTGTTCTTAGTCATCCTAAACTAAGAATCTTAAAGGATATTGTTTTAAAACATTTTCAAGACTTTAGTTGTACAAATCAATCTACCCGTATAATGATATTTAGTCAGGTATTCATTTACAATGTCGAGTGAAGTCAGGTGCATAATTAATTTTTATATTGTTTTTTCACAGTATCGAGATAGTGTAAATGAAATAGGGAGAATGTTAAAAACAATTGGAACTTCAGTTAAACCATCAGTATTTATTGGTCAAGCAAAATCTGGAAGTGGAGGTAGTGGATTAAAACAAAAGGATCAAGTTGAAGCTATTAAAAACTTTCGTGATGGTGTATCAAATGTATTAGTTGCAACTTCTGTTGGAGAAGAAGGATTAGATATTGGTGAAGTAGATCTTATTATATGTTATGATGCTAGTAAATCTCCTACAAGATATATTCAAAGAATGGGTCGAACTGGAAGACAACGACATGGGAAAATTATATTTTTATTAACAGAAGGAAAAGAAGAAATGAATTATTCAAAAAGTATTCGTCAACATTCTAATGTTAGTAAAAATATGACCGATCCCAGTAGACTTGAACCTTTTTTATACAAATATAGTCCAAAAATGATACCAAATGGTAAGATAAAAACTTTTTGAGATGACAAAAACTATATATATATATGATTTAATTTATTGTTTTCTATTTTGTACAAAAAATAGGAGTCAAACCTCAATGTTTTAAAATGAGCGTTGTTCTCTCAACTGAACAAAGAAGATCATATGATATAAATGAAGGCTCAAATACTGAAGATAATGACTTTTTCTCACCACCAAAACCCGGCCCTAGTTCAAAAGTCACAAAAAAGAGAAAAGCAATCACAACAACTACTACAGCAGCACTTGGAAAAAAGCAACAACATTCTCCATCAAAAAAGAAGAAAAAGGACAAGGAAAATAAATTACCAACACCACCTTTGTCTCCAGTGGTATCTTCACAACTAAATGTAGAAGAAGAGAATAATAATATCATTGATACTGTTGATGATGAAGATTTTGATATGTACTTTGATACAGGATTACATTCTCATTTTACTGATGTTACTAATAATGTGATTGATGATAATTATGATTTATTGTGTAACATTTTTGATCCTGGTCCATCTCGTAAAGTATACATTCCAAATTTTAGATCAAGTCCAATTAAATGGCTTCCAGAATATAATAAACTTGATCATAAGGATATTCTATTAAATGAACGTGAGCTTGCTCGTGTAGCTGAAAAAGTTGATTCAATTTGTTTAATGGCTGATGCCGCTGCTGAAGAAGAAGAAGAGTTATCTGATGCTGATGATAAAAAAGAAAGTAATAGTTGGACTTGGAAGTTAGAACAACAACCACCAATCAAAGCAAGACCAACTTCTAGAGGAAATGTAACTGCCAATTTTGATATAGGAGATTTTGCTGCAATATTTGATGCTGATTGGAGTCGTGATAGCTTTACAGTAACTGCAGAAGAAGACGAAGCTAGTAAACAAAGTCAAACAGAGAATAATAATAATATGAATTCAGATGATGATGAATTTCTTATGAATTTACTAGACTCTCCTCCTTTATCTCCTGTTATTCAAAGATCTCAACTTGAAAAATTATCATCATCATCTCCTAATATATCTCCTATAATTCAAAGAACACAAAAATTAAGCTTCAGCAAAAGAATAGAAATGGAAAGAGATTTTGAAGTACTTCGTGAAGAAAAACAAGACGAACAGAATCAAATGAATACTACTGCTAGAATGGATAGTTTTAACCTATCTGTAAATAATAAGGCAGATTCAATAAATCCCATTATTGAACTTCCACTGAGTAGTATTTTTAATACAAGTACTACTACTACTGATACTACTAACAAGACTTCTTCTGCGTATACTGAATTTGTAACTCAAGAAGGAATCATCAAATATAAAGTCAATCGTGAATTGTTTACAGATGACAATTTACTTTTTGAAAGTGAAGAAGATGAAGAAATAATAGACGGAGGCAACAACAGGGATTGTGAAGATGTAATTAGTGATGATGATTTTAAGACACAACCATTAAAAAAGAAAGTAACAAATTCAAAAGTACAAGAAGAAATACTAATTACTAGTAGTAGTAGTAGTGATGAAGAAGACAACTTTTTTATTGCAAGATCTTCAAAGTCAAAAGCAACAGCAGCAACAAAAACTAAAATGAAGAAAGATGGGTCAATTGTTAGAAAATGTGAAGAGAAGGCCAAAAAGAAAGAAGAAAAGATCTGTTATCCATTCAGTGACGATGATGATTTTAAGGCACCGCCACCTCCTGCAATCCGAAGGCAGAAAAAACCTTCTGGAAAGAAGTCATCAAATACCTCAAAGTCTGCACCTGTAGTTCAACCCAAAACTACCAACTGCTTTAGCTCTGATGATGATGACGATGATTTTGTAATTCATCCTTCATTATCAAGAAAAAATAACATTCAAACAAAATCAAAACCATCTGAAAAATCTCAAAAGCGTCAATCTCAAAATGCTAAAAAAGTTACTTGTTATACTCCTAAAAAGAAACTACTCAGCAAAAAGAAGAAAGCAACAAATCCATACTTACTTCTTGAAGCTGCAGTTAGTGATGATGACTCTTCCGCTGAACAAGACGAAGGTGATGAAGATGATGCTGATGATTCATTTGTAACTCAAAAAATGAATGAGACATTATCTATGACGTAAGATTTTTACATATAAAGCATAATTTTATTGGCTATGAAATTCATTTTTTATTGTCTTCTCTTCAGGCAACGTGCTCATTATGCTGCATCATTAATTAGTCCATTTCGTCCTCCTGTAGTACAACGGAAACCATTGGTACAAAAAGCGATCAAAGACTTATCTGACAGTGAATATGAAAGTGTAAGTTTGATGAAAAATCCTCAACACGACAGAATTATTAATGTATTTATTTTATCTTCTATAGGACTCCTTCTGTGTTGTTGATGACAATGTCTTGGAATTTACTGAAATTGGTCAATTCACTCAAGCCATGAATGATGCAAAAGAAGAATTATTGAAAAATGACAACGGTAAAAGACAAACTCGATTAGAAAAAAGAAAGGCCTCCTCACGTCGACAAGAAAAACAGAAAAAAGGAAGAAGGACACGCCGAAGAATAATAGTTCACAGTGATACATCAAGTGAAGATGATAAGTAGTAAATAGTTTAGGTTGATTGTTGTTAAATAAAATATACTTAATTCGTTAATGAATTATGTTGAATAAAATAAAAATGTATTTAATTTATAAATTGTCTAAATAAAACAAAATTACATTACATTGCATTAGTTATTTCATTTCGTCTCAATTTATTACATGATGCATGCATAGCACTTTTCATGATGCAAGTTCCCACCTTAGTTTGAGTTGTATAAAAAAACTAGCGGTGAACGGTTTTAATGAAAAACCTTGCAAAATTGACGAACAGATTTTTAATCAAAAAACTTTTTTCCATTATATTCAAATATTTAAACTAGCATCTTTCATATTATCACTTACGTTGAATTTTAATTAGTTTAAAAAAATTACTAGTAATGATATCACGTCACTTGTTAATTTCTCTTTCTTGAACTACCTGCCTGCAATTCTTGTTACCTGTCACAGTGTCTATATCTTGCCTTTTCTCTATATACTTTAGAATTAAAAAATCTAGGGTTAGGAATTTGACTTTTACAAAACAAGAACAAGAGGCCTTTTATAGTAATTATTTTAGTTAAACTAAATAATAAACAAGTGTGCAGCTGAATTGTAAATATTCAAGATATTAGTGAAATACTAGTTTAGTGATAAAAAAGAGTGATGATTCAACAACGTTTAATATTGTATTTACTCAACAAGAGATGAATCAGTGCCTCCGGAAATTGTTCCATCCGAATTATTGATTATTTTAATGGCTAATGCATTTATATAATCGAATTAAAGTACACATATCAACATATATCAAATTGTATTTTACTGTGACTACTTACATTAATTTGTGAAATATTAATAAAAGTATTTTAAGGTAAGTGGAGAAATATTTGCCAATTCAATTTTGTCAGTTACAAAAATTTTAACATGATTGGACATTTATTTTTTTATACTAACAGATATTCAAAATGAGCCAAGGAAGTGGAAATAATGATGGTCACCGAAATTTTGAAGAGCTAAAGGAGACCATTCGACGAGAAATTAGAAAAGAATTAAAGATCAAAGAAGGTGCTGAAAAATTGAAAGAAGTAACTACTGATCGTAAAAGTTTAGCAGAGTTGACAGCTTTGGTCAAAAAATCCAATCAAAAACTTTCTGAAATGCAAGATGAGCTCCAAGAGCTTGATTCACAAATGATATTAACAAATACAATGGATAACGGTCATGGTGGTAAGAGTACTGCTAATTTCATTCCAAAATTCCACTTCTAACTTTATGTTTTTTTGTTTTTTTTTTAATTTTGTTAAATTTCAGCTTTGAGTTCGTCGCAAGATAGTACATTTGATGAAAGAATTTCATCATTAGAAAAGCAACTCAATATTGAGCTCAAAGTAAAACAAGGAGCAGAAAACATGATTCAAAGTTATAGTGTTAGTGGTCGAGATAAGAAATTACTTGCTGATGCACAACAAATGTTACAAGACTCAAAAGCTAAAATTGACTATCTTCGTATGAGGATTTCAAAAGCTAGACAAAGTAGACTGGATGGTAATAATACTGGCTCTCTAGACGGAAGAGGTGATCAAATTGATTTGGGATTAACACCTGAAGTAAGAATTGAAGAACTAAGACATAGACTTCGAATAGAAAAAGCTGTTAGTGATGGAGCTCGAAATGTCATTCGTAGTCTTCAATCTGTCAAGGCTGTTGATAAAAAAGCCTTGCATGAGGTAAAAAAACCATTTATTTATTTATATATATACAATTTTGTATGCATGTTGACTTGTTAACACTTGCAAACATATATACCCATTATGTAATTGTTTTCTCCGTTCCTTTCTATTAAGTAGATGTTCACACATATAACATGTGTTAGATAGCTTTAGAGACTATTGTAAGTAGTAGTAGTATATATACCACCATAAAGATGAAGAAGATAGATTTAAAAAGATATAAATAGTTAACGCCTATTACAAAACCAAGATGCTCTCTCTCTCTCGGGTGCATTTCTTTTACTTTGCCTTGGCGAAAGTCCAAATACTATTGGTTAGTGACCTTCTCTTTCTCTCTAGTTCCGCACCTACTCTCATATACATATACCTATTAACAGTGTAAAGTAAAAAGTATAATGTGAAAATTCTTTTAAAAAAATGAATTCTTCAACTTCATGGTCAACTACTCATAATAATAATAATGCTACTGGAAGTAGTCAACAACAGCAAGAGTGGTGTGTAAAAGCACAGTTAACATTTGCACGTTCTTCTTTACCATCATTATCACCAACTTTGCAACAACAACAACCAACAACTTCAAGCAGTAACAACCGAAAATCTAGTACTTCAAAAACAAAAACAACTACAGATCATTCAAATATTTGCACAGTAGAAGATTTTGGGGATGGAAAAAGTAAAATACATTTTGAATATTCTTGGCAAAATGTTTCGGAATCCGACTTGGGTCAATGTTCTACACAAATTATTCCAAATTCATATGGTATTCAAAAGTTTGAAAGTTGGATTCGACAATCACCAACTGCAGGTGGTGGTAGCTCTAGTGTATCTCATGAATTCACTACTACTACTAGTCATAATGATGATAACAAGAATAAACAATCTTCATCAAGAGGATCTCATCATCAACAACAACCTTACTCACGTAGATGTAAAACAACTGCTACAATTACATTGAGTAATAATAATTCAACAGATGAAGATGAGAAAACTTTTGTAACAACAACAGCTACTAAAACTACAACAATACCAGATTATAATAATAGACTAATAAAGAAAGAACATCATCAACAATCTGCAACTCTTCCTCGTACTTTACATTCAACAACAACTAATAAGAGTAGAAATGTTGTTGGAAATTTACATGATTTACACCAACAACAAGAACAAGGTACAACAACAACAGCATGGAAAAATGTTCGTCGAAGAAATTCTGATTTTTCAAGAGACTATAGACGATTTCAAGATATTGTATTTGGAAATGACAAGTTAGTCTATAATAATATATTCAATATTTTACATATAAAGTTAATCTTTAGTTAATTTTTGATTAGATCTTCAAAACAACATGATCCCAGAACTATTCACATTGATGTATATTGTACAGATTCTGATGATGTAAAAGATGATGCATCTTCAGAAATTTCGTCAAGTAGTACAAGACAAACAGTTTTTGAATCACCAAATTATAAAATACATCATCAAAAAAGAAATGCTCAACTACCACGATTATGTATTGAAAAGTTTGAGCAAAAACAAGATGAGTATTTTAGAGCTCGTTCATCTTCTGGTGTATCTACAATGAAAACTAAAACTTTTGATGATAGCAGAAAAAATAATAATGAATCATTTTTATTAGAATCAGGAAATAATAAGTCATCACTTATGAAAGATAATAAAATTAAACTAAATGAAAATTACTGGACAAGAGGAGGAGGAGGAAATGAGTCTTCTACTAATAAACTCTATGTAAAAAAAGATTTGTCTAAAGAAAGTATTGCTTCAATATCTAGTATGGGATATCCTTCTTCATCAGCTTTTGATGAAATTTCAAGAGATACAACAATTTCATCATCTATTGCTTCTACTACAAATAATTATAATAATCAAGATGATGATATAAGTACAACATCAAAAGATTGTAGTAGTTCTTATAGTTTTGATTCAGCAGCTGAAAGAAATTCAAAGACTTTTTCTGATAATAATTTGATTTGCTCCGTATCTGATGATCAATGGCTTGATTATATTTTAAACAAATTTGATATTCCAGTTGTGGAAGATGAAGAAGATATTATTATTAAAAAGGAAAAGGAAAATAATATTATTACTGGAAGAAATAAATTATTTAGTAATGTCAATAAGAATGATGAAAATAAACAAGACAAGTTATCAGCAACCAGAAAAAAACGTTTATCATTTGGGAATTTGGAAGATTATTGTCCTATATCAACAGCAACAACAACAACAACTAATAATAGAGAAGGCGAAAATGTGACATCTTGCTCATTATTATTACCACCTTTTATGAATGTTACAACAACAACAGCACAAGAATCTTCAACACTTTCACCATATTGTTTTAATGAAAAAACACATTTAGATACTGCAGCAGTATTTGGTAGTGTAGTTAAAGCATTTAAAAAACCAGGGCATCATTTGGCTGGCCCTTCGAAAAATCCCAACTGCCCTTGTGATCATTGTCGTCTATATTTTAGTAGAGAGAAATTGACAAATAATAGTAGTCAGTTAGAAGACTCAGGAACACGTAGTAGAGCATTTTCATTAAGTAGAATGGAGAATTTAAGTGATGCATTACTACATAATAATTCCCTAGTGTAATAACAAGAATAATTTTAATTTGATCTATGTTAATGTATGTATGAATGGTATATATTGAGGCATGTATGCTTAAACATATAAAAGTTAACAATTAATAATTCCCTTTTTTTGTTGATCAATGTTGTGTATTATTATATATAATTATATAGGCTTCTACAAGTTTAAGTGAATCGAGTCAAAAAATTGATTTACTTCGGTTAGCATTGGAACGACACTCTTTAGAAATTCGTGCAGATTTACAAAAGTCACAAGAATTAAGACAAGAACTAGATTCTACTCATCATCCTTTTGGAGTTACATCACCTGCAAGTCCAGTGTCTTATATACCTATACATCAATTTCCTCCAACAAATCGTATGATGATGAGTAGTGCAAGTGGAAATATTATGGACCATGGAACTCCTCGACATCATCATCATTTTCATGACTCATCTTCTACTCCAACATCAACATCTTCACAAGCTCATAGAGGTAGTACTCTAAGTAAAATTGCTGCTGTTACTGGGAAATTGGAAGTAAGACTTATGGGATGCCAAGATTTATTAGAAGAAGTACCAGGAAGAAATAGAGTTCGTGAGGCAACTAGCCCTGCTGATCTTAATCTTAAATCATTTGTCAAAGGTGTAACTGGAAGAAGTACTTCTAGGTCTTATTCGATCAAGGATGAAACAAGTAGTAAGCTATAGAAATAATATGTATATTTTATTTAAAAAAAAATGATTATTTATGCACGGTGGATTGGGTTTTCACTTTCTATACTAAATTACCACGTGCATGTCTTTTTTTTATTGCATGAAATATTTG
The DNA here is from genome assembly GCA_009869805.1 of Oncopodura yosiiana. Taxonomy (NCBI): domain Eukaryota; kingdom Metazoa; phylum Arthropoda; class Collembola; order Entomobryomorpha; family Oncopoduridae; genus Oncopodura; species Oncopodura yosiiana. The sequence continues at coordinate 10,733 of VCNE01005726.1, forward strand.
CACTTTTGTTACTGTAAACTAAAACCAAACTTTATATATTCATTCTTGACCCTTGTTCTTGTTGTTGACTGTGGTTATTATAAACTACTCAGCAGCTAACGCTCCAACTGGATGCTTTGGTGGTACTTTTGATGAAGAGTTGAGGAGTAAGTTTTCTATGGTCTAAAAAATTGGTGTCAATTAATATCTGTGCTTCTTTGCTTTTGTGGTTTTAATCTTCTAATACTAAATTATATAATATACTTTTTTAATTATCTCTTTTTTAAGATTATTTGCGTCAATGTTGTATTGAGATTTGAATACTTTTAGAACATAATATAAATTAATTAATTCTTCATTTATTTTTTAGATGAAATTATGGCTGTATTAAAACTTGACAATCAGACTGTTGCTCAAACAAATTGGAAAGCATGTTCTCAGCAAGCGTGGGATCAACGATTTAGTATTGATTTGGACAAATCAAGAGAATTAGAAATTTCAATTTATTGGAAAGATTGGCGTTCATTATGTGCTGTAAAATTTCTTCGACTTGAAGAGTTTATTGATGACGTAAGACATGGAATGGCTTTACAATTGGAACCACAAGGACTTTTATTTGCAGAAGTAAGCTATTTTTTTGATGTGTGATTAATCTTTTACAAAAGACATATATAAATAGTATTTTGTATTTTATTATTTTAGATCAAATTTCTAAACCCAATGATCTCTAGGCGGCCTAAATTACAAAGACAAAAGAAAATCTTTAAACAACAGGGTAAAAATGTACCGCGTCCAAATCAAATGAATATTAATGTGGCCACAGTAAGTTCATATATAATATAAGTATGTAGTAGATAAAATACTTATCAAATATTTTTTATCAAATATTCTAGTGGGGAAGACTAATAAAAAGAGCTTCAATGACACCGAATACACCTTCTATTAATACACCAACAACTGTACAATCTTCAACAAATTATCATGTTCAACAAACTTCCAATATTCTTAATAACAATTCACAACAACCACCTGCAGCAGTTGTACCTGTTCAACGACCAGCAAGACTAGACTTGTCACAAATCCCATCCAGGGCTGATGTTATACTTGATTCAAAAACACCTGAAATGGTTACTTTTACTAGTACTAGTAAAGATCCTATTGTAGTGACGCCATATTCTTCTAATACTGGTTCAAAACAACCTACTTTTCCTCTTGTGACAACACCATCAGAAGCAGTAAGTATAAAAGAGAAATCTATACAAGTATTTGTTTTTTTAAACACAAATAGGAGATATTCATTTATTCATACATACCATAAATGCATTTTTCTTGTGATCCTTTTTTTATTCTTTTCCACTTTTGAATTTTCTTATGGTTATGGGATCATACTATATATATATTATAGAAAAAAGATTAGTACTATTTTTTTTACCAAGAGTATGTATACAAAACTAACTTCATACAACTGTAGAATCTGGCGAAAGATTTCAATAAAGTGTTGGTGTTGGAAACTTTTGAGATGACTGAACATGATGATCGAACTGATTCTTCTTCCTACTATTATCTATGCAACGAAGAGGGTGATGCTGACGCTGAACCTTCAACAACAGGAACTTCTGATTTTGTTTCTTCTGAACCATTTGTTGATGAGCCAGACGAGGATGATGATGATGGCGAGGTACTTTAATCCTCGTTCTACTTCTATAATACTTACTCAAACTGTCATTTCTTTCTTTCGCTATTATAACATTCTCATTAACTAATATTGCAACCAACACTGATTCTTCTTCTTCTTCTATATGTTTTGTACTTACTAAATTATTCTATCAAAAATATATAACTAACCCCATATGCTAACTACTGATTTTTTTTACAAACTACCAGACAAGAATATGATGTACATTGTATGTTTTCAAGAGTATTCTGTATATTGTCTATATACGTGTGTGTTTATATACGCTTATTTGTTGTATGTTTTATTAAATTAATTCTTATTATAAATTTCTTTTTGTAAATTTAAAGGCCCATTCAACACAACGTCCAACACCTACACCGAGAGCAAGCCATCAGCAAAAAGATTTGTCACCAGCAACAGCAGCAGCTTTTACTCCTAGACGCCCGTCACAATTCATTGGCATGAACATTGAGCATTTCCGTTTGATAAGTGTATTGGGTCGTGGTCATTTTGGCAAGGTAAATAATACGTTTAAAAAAGAAAGAAATTAAAAATAATGTTTAATAACTTATATTCGTTTTTTAGGTTGTTTTAGGACAGTACAAAAATACTGGTGAATATTTTGCTTTGAAAGCATTGAAAAAAGCAGATATTATTAGCAGAGAAGAAGTAGAATCATTATTAGCTGAAAAGAGAATCTTTGAAGTTGCCAATTCTGTACGACATCCATTTTTAGTGAATTTATTTTCTTGTTTCCAAACTGAAGCACATGTTGTTTTTGTTATGGGTATGCATATATATATATAAGAATGTTTGTAAATTCTTTTCGCGTGAGCATAGCTAATTAATAAACTTCATTATTAATTTAGAATATGCTGCTGGAGGAGATTTAATGATGCATATTCATGCTGATGTTTTTACGGAAGAGCGGGCTGTTTTCTATGCAGCTTGTGTAACACTTGGAATGCAATTTCTTCATGAACATAAAATTATATATAGGGATCTTAAACTTGACAATCTTCTGCTAGATCCTGAAGGTTATGTAAAAATGGCAGATTTTGGTTTATGTAAAGAAGGAATTGGATTTGGTGATAGAACAAGTGAGTTTCAGTTTTAATTACTCAAACTACTATTATATTATTTTTTCAATATTTTACATTTTAACTGTATTTATGCTGTTTACAGATACATTCTGTGGAACGCCGGAATTTCTTGCACCTGAAGTACTCACTGAACCATCATATTCAAGAAGTGTTGATTGGTGGGGTTTAGGAGTATTAATTTATGAAATGTTGGTTGGAGAGGTGAAGAAATAACAATATTTAAATATATCTGTCAGTTTTATTAATATTTATTCTTTCTTTTGCATTATTATTATTAGTCTCCATTTCCAGGAGATGACGAAGAAGAAGTATTTGATGCCATTGTATATGAAGAAGTTAGATATCCAAGATCTTTATCATTAGAAGCAATTGCCATTATGCGAAGGTAAAAAATATTATACTCTTTAGGTTCTTTTAAAATATTGTTACTAATTATCGTTATTTCATACAAAAAAAACAGATTACTAAGAAAGAATCCTGAAAGGAGACTTGGTTCATCAGAAAAAGATGCAGAAGATGTAAAGAAACAAGCATTTTTTAGAAATATTCAATGGGAAGATTTATTAGCCAGAAGAGTGAAAGCACCATTTGTGCCAACTGTAAAATCGATGGAAGGTATTTACAAAGTTTTATTTTTCTCACCGTCAGTCTGATCTAATTATTTATCATGTTTATTTTCCATGGAAGACGTATCAAATTTTGATGAAGAATTTACATCTGAAAAAGCTATACTAACTCCGTAAGTAAACCTTGTATTACATATATACCAAAATTTGAATAAAAAGTTTCAAGTAAAATAATGATAATTACTATTGCAGACCGAAAGAGCCATATCAACTAACTGAAACCCATCAAACTTTATTTAAAGACTTTGAATATATGGCAGATTGGTGCTAATACTAATTGATTCAAACAAAATGGACGAACAAAGAAAGATACTAGATATTAAGACAAAAAAGGAAGAAATCAACAAATACTTTTTAATTGATACTATATATATATATATTATAGAATGTAACATATATTATTATGATCAAACTAACCATACATACTAATATAATTCTTCTTGTACGTTCAAGTACTTTCGTCATAAAATAATATTATATATAGAACTACTACTACTATTACTACTACAATATATTATATGTAAATCTTGACTGTTCATTAATGTTTAATGCGTATCACTTTATGACATAATTATACTTGAGTATTTATATAATGCATGCATTTGTAACTTGTATGTGTAAAGATGAAAAGTATCAGAATTATAACCCAGTTTTTTCATGAGTGATTGAATTTCGTTTGTACAAACTGATTAAAATAAAAGAACAAAGTTTTCTTTCAATACAAAACAAAATGCTTCTTTTTAATTCTTTGACAGCCATAAATAAACAATGCATAGAAAAAGAATAGTGGCAGCTGATGAAATGATGCTAAAAATTAGGATGAGAGGGTAGCAATTTATAAAATGAAGTACTGCTAGAATTTTTCGATCGAGAGCGAGTATGAAGAGAATATTAAAAAATGAACTCAATATATCAGTACTCATGAGAGTGAGATTCGATATTTTTATATTTTATTCTTTTCTTGAACAGATAGATAATATATACTTTAGCTTTTACTTACACACATCACTATATATATTAACATATATATATATATATATCTGTATTATGACATATCATAATTATATGATACACATTTTACATTGATCACTTAACATTTAATCATGGAACAAATATATAGAGAGAGGTTATTTAGAGTGTGGCAACTTTCTTTTTGACATAAATATATATTGTGAAGTTTATATATATGTGAATAAGGATGTAATTTACTTTTTGCTCTTCCTTTTGGCTTTTATTAAACTTTATGTATTTTCTATCTGAAATTGTTTAAAATAAGCCCATATATATATTATAGTAGCAGCAGGTCTACGAATAGTATAATTTTGTTACATAAGTTAAATATATTATGTTTTATTACATGTATAGTTTTTTCAATACTTTTTGAAATATTCTTCTCATTTATTTATTTTCAAACATTCTTCAACACTTGAACATGTTATTTGATTTAATATTACATAGTTAAGTAATTCAAAAAAATCCAATTTTTTTAGACAACTACATATATAATGTCTTTCGTACACAATCAATATGTATGTAATATTTCACTGAATAATAAAGCCTGACATGATGAATAACAATAAGTAACATTCAATCGCCTACGCATCATATTATAATGATTGTTTTCCAACTTTCACTTTTTTAAGGTTTTGGCAAGACAGAGTTTTGTTTAATACATTTGAAAAGGTACTGGTATATTGATTGATTGATCTACTGAGATTTTATTAATAAGAGTTTTGATAGTTCTTTGCAATAAAAAAAGAAAAAAGTTTATATGTGAAAAGTAAATTGAAGAAGTAGAAATAAGTCAGAAATTCAAAATATCTATTTACAAGTCATAATAGTTATAATATAGAGTAGTAAAGTCATATATAGAATTAAAAAAGGTGCAAGAGACAACAAGTGTAAAGAAAGTAAAGTACATTTCTTGTAGAGTAGAATAAATAGAGAAATTGAAATGAAAGTAGAAGAGTTGTAGTAGTGAATGATAGTAAAATACAAGAAAAAATATAATCAAAGAATAAATTGTAATATGTATGTATATAGTATTAGCACTAAATTACTGGGCATGATTGCACTACTATTTTTATGTACAATTTTTTTCTGACAAGTAATTTTATCAAGTAAGTGAAGGTGAGAAAATATATACTCAAAATTAAGCTTTAGGAAGCTTAACTCTGTCTTGTCTGTCTCTCTCTTTCTATCTCTACATACAATATTTCTGATTTTTTTTAACCATCATTACTCTCCTATTGTACATTTTTCTTATACTAGCAAAAAACAATTAAATATTTTGATGACGTACAAAAAAGCAGAACTCTACGAACGAACAAAGTGAAATTATTACATTATATATAACATTATGGGGAAAGCGTGTAACCAAGAATGAATGCTTTCTTACTGAAAAGCCTGAGAACATAATGAATTAATGATCCTACTGTAATCTAACACATTAATATATATATATCATCAATTACTTAATTATAGGCAGTAGTTGAGAACATGATTTTATATAGACTACTACCGCACTTAACAAAAAAAATACGGTATATCATATATTTTATGTGATCGTCTACACATTGATTGTCCTCAAAAATAATTAATAATAGGTACAATTTACTACAATGATTTTATAATATATTATATATATATATACTCTACCTACACAGGTTTCTTTCACGAAAAGACACATGGAATGTCTGTCTCTGCTAGTACACAGTTGTATAATATATAGTAGTTCTCTCACTTATAATAATTTTATATTTTTGTATATATATTTTTTATTTAATCATCTAAATATAATATTTATTTAGTAACAATCGCATTCACATTTATTCATCAGGTTTTGTTTTTTTATCCTTCTAGCAAAAATTGAAATAACTATATATACGACGCCACAGATCAGAAACAAGGAGAAATAATAATATTATGTAACTCAACAAAAGAAAATAAATGGACAAGGCATCATCACTTTCTCTCTTAATATCTTTATAACACATTATTCATTTATCAAAAAATCTCTCACTAACTATGCTGCCTTCCAAAATATTCATTTGTTCTATCAACCGTTCCCTGTTCATTTTATATAATATATACTACCATACTTTTATTATTAGTATGTTTTTTTAGCTGTGCTTTCTATTAAGTATATATTTATTGTTACTACAAAAAATTACTGATTTCTTTTTATAAATTTTTATTATACTAATTATACACCTCAAAATATCTAAACATGAGAGGAAACAATAAGACAACAGACAACGAGAAAAAAATTATCTAATGAAATTGTACTGACAGTTTAAATCAGCCTAAAAATTAATTTTGTGGTGGTATATATGTGTAGTAGTATTTTCTAAAGGAATATTTTTTTGACCCCCATGCATTTTTTTAAATAATAAGTAAATGAAAATACCCCTCTTGATTGTGGCCCCTTGTGCACTGAAAAAAGTATTGGCAAAAAATGCATTCTCATTCTTGTATAATGAAGCTGTCGAATTGATGATCTCTGATGCAGTCTAGTGACAAATATTTTTTTCAATCGAACAACTACTAATTGATTTAACTCTCATTCATATATAATAATATTAATAACATTGTCTTAAGCCTATGCAACATTGTTTCACTATCTTTCTCTCTTGTAAACAGAAAAAAATCTAACAATTAAATTACATACAATAATAATAATAATAATAATAAATGTCAACGTGTTTAATTTCTTAATATTTAATTCCCCCTTTATACAATACCTCTATATAGTTTAAATCCCATGACCAAGTGTAACTAAAAAAAGTTTTCCCGTTAACCAAGAGTGTAGAAGTTGTGAATATAATAACATGCAACTAATTATTTATCTATATGAATTGGTTTCTCTTCTTCTTCGTCTACTACATATATTACTTCCTTCCGTTATGTTAGCTAAATACAACAAGACGACTACTAAAGCTACATAGAAAAATATAGAATTGTTGTACGGCAGCAAATTACATTTTACGGGTCTTTTGCTCTTTCACACGAGACATCAAAATAATGTTCTCTAGTAATTTTAGTATTGTATATATATATATATATATAGATATATAGTAATTATACACAGTAGTTTCGAAATCTGATTTTCTATTAATATATATATATATTTAGTCAAACCCCTCGTGTTTCCCCCAAAACAAAATGCTTTTTAATGAAAAAAAGAAACAATATTGTTGAACCTAACCTATAAACTAAATATATTTATCGTGATGATTTTTTTGTTATACGCACGAAAGAAAAAAAAGAAAAATTTGATTTGTCTACTAAATTAAAAACTGATTCATTTTCTTTTAGCATGAAGCATTTCCATAAGCAGCGTTTGAGTAGGGGCTCCACCATTAATATGCCTGTAATAATAAATGCGAATTTAGTTTAGATTTAACAAGTTACCATTTTTAGATATATAATTATCATACAACGCTTCTTACTTGTAATATAGATGCTCTTCTCCTCTATTTGCAACTTGTCTAATCTCTGGCAAAATTGTTAGCAACTTTGTAAACTTTTCCTAAAGATGTAGAAAAAGAAAAAAAAGAAAAATCGCAAAATACTTTGCTCTAACAGATATGTATATATAGTATTAAGAAAATATTAAATAAGAAATGATTGTCAGACGTACTTGGACTTGAGGATAGCAATTTATACAGAATGTTAGAAGAGACTGTTGTACGTGATCGTGTGTTTCTTGTACATGCCTCCGACTCACCAAACCTTTTACATCTGTAATAAAATTGGTAATAGTTCGCCAGTATATTTTTCAAAACAAATTTCCATTATAATGCTTAAAGAAACTTGAGAGCTCAGAGGTTCCTGAAATACAACTATTCACTAATTAGGAAAAATTAATGTGTAATGTACCTGGATTTAAAAGTAGAAGGAACTTGAGACAAATGTAGTCTGCCTGATCAAATTTTATCTCGGCAAGTTTTTGTGTAATGTCCTGAAATCTGTCCAAGGAAGCTGGTACTCCAAGTAGTGCAAGAGCTAGTAGATCAAATTTCTGCCCATTTGGTAAAGGTGCGTCATCAGGTAGCTATATAAATTTAAAGATTTTTTTTATTAAGATAAGTTTAAGTTAAGTACAATTTTTTTAAAACAAAGCAATATTTTATACATACCTGATTATGCATTCGGTGGTGGATGTGGTCGAGTACTAACATATCTGACCAAGAATGTTGTAACAATTTCATTTGGTCATCCACCTATAAGATATAGAAAAATATTCATATATAAAAGTATAATTCTTTTCATCATAATTCATCATTACATATTATATTTTAAGGTACCCTAATAATAACTAACAGACACAAGACCTTGTATTCTACATACTTTTTATGCATCACACATCATACTATTTACATTCTCTTATTATAGACGAAGTAAGTACATAAAGTTGTACTTATTTTAACAGTTAGCAACTATATACAGTTTCTAGTTAGCCTTCACTATGATAGTTAGTGAAACCGAATTTACAATAATAATAAATTGTGGCATATGCTTGTTGAAATAAGGCACACAGATGCAACAGTAGTAGTAATACTAGCAGTATGTCAACGAGGACAATTACTAATAGTAGCTGGTTTTGGTTTTAAAATGCCTAAAAAAAGTAAAAACTAGGTTACAACATTTGCAATTTGTGGTATGCACTAAATGCCTCTATGTATAGGAAAAATAAATATTACTAATAAACGACTGGCTAATCTCAAATTCAGTTACCCTAATGTCTTATAGTAAGTACAAAAAATGTATAAATTCGGAATATATATTCTATCCGGCACACGACATTATATATAATAACATGGCTAAAATAATTGTTTTATGATGATGGTAGACATATAAAAATGTGTATACGTTGGTGGTTGCATGCATATTTTGTCTGTCAATTCAATATATATATATGTATACGTAATCTAAATCTACTTCATATTATATACAGAGAGAGAGAGAGAGAGAACAACATATACATACATATGGGACATGCGATATAAATCTTTTTTTCATTGTAAAACACCTTGGCATCTTTCCCCTTATAGTAGAATTAGGTCAATGACGCGTACAACACACACAACGACATAGAAACTAACCAATATATAAACCACGACTACTCTATAACTCTTTTTTACTCTTTCTTCTGGCCATTAGCTATCTTATTCTTATTATTATTCTTATATACCACTTGTAGCAGAGAGGAGAGAGAGAGACTTTATATATATATATATACGGACGAGGACCGACTACTAACTAAAGTGACAAGGTAATTCCCATTCTCACTAGCATAGTAAGTATTTACGAACTATTATGATGATGATGATGACTATACAACGACGACGAGTTCACTTTTACTTTCAATTTCACACACACACGCTCCTGACTCAAAACAAAGAAGGATAACAATAGTGCATCTCAAACTCTATACTATAATGCATTCAAGCTTCACAAACACTTTAGAAAAATCTCTCAACTCAACAACGAACGTAACCTATTTTCTTGGATAAATAGAAAGACTTTATATAATATACTGCTATATATATATATATTGGTTCCTTTCTTGTTTGTTGTACATGTCGCTCTTGTACTACTAAAAATTTTTTTCATTGCAAATGTTGTTTTCGTATTCATTCACTACTATAATGCTACTCTCTCATCTAATAAATAATTTTTCCGTACTAGACATGAAAATATAAGTAGGAATTGTTGTAAATTGTATAATAGATATAAACGTAGTATGAGAACTAGTCAAAGGACATGACATAAAAACTTTAAAACTATATGTATATATATATATATTTTAAGTAAAGATGATGATATCATGATATAATCTAATCGACATAATATTAAAAAAAATTGTATATAATCGTTTTCTCTCTCTACTACTGGTTTGTCATTGTCGTTAAATTCTTCTAAATTAATAAATAGGTCATACGCACATAAACGTACACTTACCTTGAGGTCTTTAAAAAAGATGGAATTTCTTGCCCAGTCAACCTGTGCAAATAGATTTTGATCCAGGACTTTGCAAAGGAGCTCAAATAAGTCAACTTCACATTGGTTATAAGTTTGATTTTGAAGTAGACTAAAAAGTGAGTGTTGCCATTCTTTGTCATCCAAAGATGTAAGCAGATCACGAATCAATGGTGGCATTTTTGCACCTAGACCTCCTCCTGCTCCAGAATTGGAACTATTATTTGTATTTTGTACACCTCCGGTATTACTTCCTCCTCCTCCTCCTCCACCAGAATTGTTATGAGTTTCCAACACGGTTACAAGTTGACCCTGTAGTCCACGATGTATGAGGCTTGTTGTAGACTTGAGCTTTTATTACAATTAATTTATACATAGTACTTATACTAATAACTACTCACTAAACTACTCCTAAATTTTACCTGGTGATGAGGATCATTGTTGTGGCCGACATTGTGAGGACTTACAAGTGAAGAGCTGCCATTGTTGTTGCTGTTGTTGTTATTATTATTGTTGCCATTGTTAGGATCATATTGAAAACTCTTGGCTGACGGTGAGTTTGGTGAGGTGGATGATGTTGCCCAAATTTTGGCATCTGAGAGAATGCCAGAGGAGTTTGAACCATTTATAACCAATGAAGCTAATGGTGATGGAGACGAGTCTGGTGATGATGTCAATGACGATACCTATATAGAATAATGTATTATGCAACATGTTATCTACACTCTATATGGGATTCATTCATATTTCATGATACATGTTTTATTCGTCTTTTTACTATACCTGAGGAATCTGAATTTCCTGCTTGATTGTAACACCTTGGTTGACATAAGAGCTACTTCCATATCCCAATGGAACAACATCTAAAGAAGTGATGCCGGATTGCCGCTGTTGTTGAGCAGCTAGTTGTCTTCTATTGAAAAGTTAAGATATGAATAAGATTTTAACTAGTGACTCTTCTAAATTTAATTTGTTCTATTATTAAGAAAGCTTACTGGCGTAGTAGTTGAAGTTTCCTTGCTCTGTCTCTCTTGTACATTGGACCAAACTTATTTCTTCCACCACGCATTCTATCAGCTCGAACAGCTATTAAAAAAATAATAATATTAAATACCAACTCAGCACATTTTTTCTTCATGATGGTATATAAGCAAATGTATCATATTATTAATTTTATGAAAAAAATCATCATCATCATCAGCATATATATGAAATACAAGAAAAAAATACGTAAACAACTATACTTGTTGCTTTCTGTGCATAAATATAACTTGTCTTTGTCAACTATTACAAATATATATAGACAAAACTTATTATATAAGAGAGAGAGAGACAAAAATCGAGATCAGTGACAGCCTCTTTTTTCCATCATCATCAACATGATGCATATCATTATGCATTATGTTATTAGGATAAGAAATATTATTCCTCTACCATATAGAATTGTATGTACATTTGCCTTACAAAAATAATAATAATAAAAACTGAAGGCTCTTCTCGTCGCGTCCTAATATTCTTCTCTCTTCTCTATATATGTATGTATACTATATACATTCATCATACATCTTTCTGCATCTCAATTGAACTGAACTGACTGAGAGAGTAAATACAATCATAGATAGAAGAATAATATAGAATGAGTAATGTGTTTGTATGATAATAATGAGTTTCAAAGTGAATAGTAAAGTGAGGGGGTGGCTTCAATCTTTCAATGCTTCAAGCTAACATTAACATTAGATATTATACACACACACACCACTGCCACTACCACCACCACCACAGATACTCATGATTGCGAATCGGCCATGACACAGATTCGACTACATTTTTTTGCAGCTACGGCACTCACACTCACTCTCTATATACTCATAAACTTTATACAGTCATCGTCGTTGTTGTCAGCAAAGGAGCATGAAAAAGTAAATTTTTGCTCTGCTCAACAACATAACATCAGTATATATAATATAATAAACTACATAACATTACGTTGCATATTATCAACATCGTGAATCTATCTCTCTCTCTCTATCCCTTTCCCTCTCACTATGATATAATATGTATTCTCTTCTTATACGCTTACTAACTGTTGTTACCTTTGCCTTTGTTAGAATATAAGAGAGTAAGTGCATTCAACATAAGAACTAACTAACTAAACTACTATATATACTGTTTTGAGCTCAAGTCTCAAAAGCATAACATAGAACAAATGTAGGCAGCCCTTCAATTCAAAAATTCAACTTGACGTTGACTGCACAGCACACCTAATTCTTTCATCTTATACCAGAGCCACGACACACTTTACCATCTTATTATATACAAAAAAGAACTCTTTTTTCTCTCTTCACTTCTCTCTCTACATTTTATATTACTTTCGCTCTCAATCTAAAACTCTACAACAGTACTACATATATATAATAATACTCTGTTTCTACCCCCAATAAAAACAAATGATTTTAGCATTTACCTATCTATTTAACTTGGTATATATGGTGTGTAGAAGATTATGCAATTTGGAAAAGCTTGAGTTACTCTGTTAATAGTAGAGAGAGAGGATATATATGGAATTCAATTGAGTGACATGACAGAGAGAGAGAGAGAAGAGAATTTTTAGAACTGTATTTTGTATGCATTGTATATATATATATATAGTACCAGAGATTTTTGTGTGTAGTATTATATTATATTTGTGTTATGCGAACCTTTCCCTTGTTCCAATGCCAATGTACCTACCAACCTACCTAGATTTAAGCTATTATATAATAACAGACGTGAAAATAGAGGACATCATACTTCAATTATTATTCCTATTCTACATACACATATAAAGGATACACCTTTGAATAGTTTTTTTATGACTATATACGACTATATAGTTATATAGTGTGTGGGTACTATAGACAAAAGAGCAAAGAAGCAAAAGACAACTTGTATAATTTTTTTTTCTCTCCGTATGTACTTACTACGTGTATGCATATGTAATATAACTAACTACCTTATATGATTGTTGTAAGATAGGAGATGGATGGAAATGCTCAAAATGCTTTAGACAACATAGCACAATAATAATATAATAGCATCACAGCACAATTACAATTCTGATAATCATTTTGTGTCAAGGAGGTTTACGGGAAGGAAATAAATACATTAAACGTTTATTACTATCTCTTTCTAATTTAATATTACTTGATACTATACATATACTACTCTTGCCCTTTTTATTTATATACTTCTTTTTTTTATTTGTGTGGATATAAATTGTTTTCTACATATCAGAATAACAGAGAGAGAGAGGGAAAGAAAAACAAGTAAATCAACTTAATGACATGTGATTTTTCATTTTCATTAAGGTTAAATATTATTAAGTGCAAGTAAACAATTAGTAAGTGGAAACTAACAAATCTACACAAAGTTTCATCTTTTTCTTCTACATAGAACCTACGACACTATCATTTTTGTTTGTTTCATTTATTTGGGTCTCTCTTAAACTCTCAAAATTCAAAACTCGCTTCTTGTCACTTTATGATAGTTATGGATGATGATGATGATGATGGTCGTATATAGAAATGGAAAGTAAAGGAAAGGGTAGACTTTATAATGGCCTATATATAGCTTGTTGTGGAGGTATGTATGCAGTAGACTCTATTATATACATAATAAATGACTATATGCGTAGAGTAAACCTAACCTAACCTACTATACAATGGATGACCCATATAACTCTTTATGTACATACAACAACAGTGGTGTGCATGGACATAAAACTGGACTAAAGCTCTGATGTCTGTGTCGAACTAGACAAATATTTTTCTTCTCTTGCTCTTCTACCCTGTAATTTTTGTATGCACTCTCTACAAACTAAAGTTGTTATACACATAGTAGTAATCAGTATCAGTACTTTCTGTTGTTGAATGTATGGATGGATGACAAACTGATTGATCCTTGAGCTTTGGTTTGCTTTTGAAAAAAGAGTTTTATATTTATACAACATGCATTTCTATTTTTGTGTGTATATAACTCTCTTTACTCAATGCATTTCTGTTCTAAATTATTATAACTATTGAATATAAAACTGAAAAACATAAAACTTTTGAAACCGTCACTGATTTTGGTCGCTCTCTTTCTCTTATATATTAAATTGAGAACTACTTTTAAGAAAGCAATGAGATGAGATAGAAATTTTTCATAAAAAATACCAGAGATTAGTATACAGTAGAAATAGTTCTTTTAGAATTACCTTCCAACCTGAAATCAAACAAGAATATATATTTTAGTAAGCAGCAATAAGTATACACTACAATTATATATAGAGATGAACTTACTTCATTCCAACTTCTAAGCACTTCTGAAATCTGCAACTGTAAATAAAAACATGGGAAATTTAGCATATTGTTATACACTACAAAGCAGTCATTTTCCAAAAAAAAAAATAATTAGGTAAAACTTACTAAGGACATCTCTTCCGTTGAGTTTTGTCTATATGACAATTCCTTTCTGCAACACAGGTGTATACCTTCTTGTTCTGGACGGTTCTCTTGAAAAAGCCCTTACATGATTCACAGGTCAAAAGTCCATAGTGATAGCCAGAGACTTTGTCACCACACACAGGACATAACTCTTCAATTCCTTCTTTTGTATCTGGTAGATCTTGACCACCAATACTGGTGCCATATTCTAGCCCCGAAGAGCCACTACTAGATTGGTTCACCGCTATTAAAAAAAAGAAGAAATTAATGAAACGTCAAGCAAACTCAACTTTTTATAGCTTCTTTTATAGTAAGTAACTCTTGTCAGTCAATATATTTTATATATGCAGATCCTTTTCTTTAGTATGTATAAACTACATAAAAGCGAGTATTACAAAACTTTTGTAAAACAACACCAGTTGCTTCAAGTTGACTAAACTCATCATTAGACTTGCAAACGTTATGCAGTATTGCTCAATCTATTCTCTCATCTGACTCTGATCTAACTATAAGCCTAAGCCATGTATACAAGCTAGTATGATATAACAGCATCTCTATAGTATGGTGATGGGGCAAGTTGCGACACGCTCTAAAACACACACATGTCGTAGTAACTTTTTTTTAACAAAGATTTTTACACTTTTCATTTCATCTCTCTCTCTAGAGTTAAGTGTGCCATGAATATTATCTACGAGAGAATAACTAATTACATCAACAAATTACACTTTGTGTTGTATCTGTGTACTACTACAACTGTACTATATATTATAGTACAACTCATCAACAATTATCTGTTCACAACCACTTCACCTAATTTTACCTGAAATAGTTTCAGAGCTCTCTGCTCTGCTCTCTATACCCTATCTCTCTTTTTGTAATCAATGAACTTATTATATGGCACACACACATATAACGTCAAGTGTATATTATGAGAATATCTATATATGAATTAAATCTCAATTACCATCACATAGTAGTAGTAAGTAACACGTCACATAATACATACATATTATCACATTAATATACGTTTGCATTACGCACAGTATATATAGTAGTAAATGTAAACAACATTAAATACCGCACATGCAAGTTAGTTGACAGATTAGATTAGAGTAGTCTCTCTAGAGTATATATATGTATGCTAAATATAGTTACAAGTAGGTAATATGTCATAATTTATTGTTGATGAATGAGTGAGCTGAGTTGTTACTACTAATAATAATAATTTATGTAAATTTGAAGCTTTTTCTTTGGACCACCATTATTTAATATAAATGTAGACAACAATGGAATTGTTATGATATATACCTGAATTGTACATACTGTAGCCATGGTCCATGCCATGCATGCCACCATGATGTGAAGCCGTAGTTAGTAATCCATGATGACTGATACTACCACTATGATGTACATGATGATCACTCCATAAATTTGTGGATGAGTGATTCATAATATTAGGTGGAGTAGGTGAGTGTCCAGCTTGAAGATTTGGTGGACTTAGATTGAAGGGACTCATTGGTAAGTCCATAGCGCTAGTTGAGAGCATCATTTGAGAAACTATTTTTGTTTTTTTCTCTCTCTCTCACACAAATAGTCCTGAAGACTTGTCACTCTCTCTTTCACTTTTATGTCAAAAAGTTTATTTTTATCTCTTTATAGAGACCCTTTCAATTTCTAAAGGTTATTTTTCTTGTTTCTCTCTCTCTCAACAAGTTTTGAGAAAAATGTTTTTCAAGGTACACGATAACAAGGAACAATGAGTAGTTGAATTTTACCAAAAAAAGCGTCAATAACTGTTACAGGTACTATGTAGTTGTTTTGTAATAAAAGTATATATTTTGATTTTAGAAGACGATTCGTTTCAAATATCACATGAAGAAGATTCAAGAAGGTACATTAAGGGCGAGTACAATGATAATGACTTTTTATTTTTCATGCGACTATATTATTATTATTATTGTTGTTGTTTTGCTTTTTTTGTATGTCTAGTGTAACACAGAGAGAGATTGTCGCTTATATAACATATAAAAGAGTTAACCATGCACTTATTACTCGCAAAAGTCTCACAGTATAAAGAATATCAACCACCAACACACATTACACTTTGCAAGAGCACATAGAAAGAGAATCCACCACCAATAACAACAAAGAGCAATCAACAATATATATTCTCTCTCTCAGTCACAGAAGCAGTACTCTCTGTATATTAAAAAAGCTTCAATGTTTTGCTTATTATTATTACACGAGTGAAGGGGTGTCAGGATAGAGATTTTACACAAGAATTCACTACGGCGAAAAGTAGCACAGATTTTTCAAGTTACGTCATGTGCAGCTTCGCAATAATAAACGTGCTGTCTCGATATACAAAGTCACATTAGACAGACAACACTTTTAGAGAATGGTTCTCACAGAGTACAGAGAATGTTTTGATGTATGTACAATGACCGACAACAAGAGCAAGAGCAGCAACAGCACAGAGAAAATATGCTTTAATTGCAATCACTGAATAACACTACTGGACAAAGATGATGAGACTGGACTCTGGGATATAATTGTCAAATGTAAAATTTGTAGTAGAAAAAAAATCAGGTCAAGACTCAAAGGCAGAGTATATGTAGTAGAGTTTACGAAAAAAGTTTATGTAAATCAATCGTTAGCCTATATTCCTAGGCCCTCTTCCATGAAAATGATCAATAGTAAATTGCCAACTTTTTCTTGATGTAGTTGTACTGTAGTTCCACAACCAATTAGAAATCTTCAAACCCATACTAGCCACTTAAAACAACAGTACTAGAAGTATCATCACTATTCAATATAGAATCAAGTAGTGAATAATACATGTAATAGTAATTGTCACAGACAAGAAGAAGAAGAAGAAGAATCACTTTTATTTTTATATAGCACCAATTGAAATGACAGTATTTATTTATATACTTCTTATAAACCTTCACTCAACAAACTCTTTCTCACAACTGAGACAACAACTGAAGACTTCAGCAGCTAGAGCTATACTGAAGGACCAAAGTAGAGATTCAGAGTTATGTAATATGTAAAAGCACTAATTGGTAACTGTCGAGAGCTGATGAGCCACTGAGCTGAATGTCGAGTAGACAATTCAAAGGAGTCAACAATGTATTAAGCACAGTAGGAGAATGAGATTGTATGTATGTATGTACAACAGTATATATATATATATAAGACAGTATATATATATATGGTAGACTACACTGTAAGAGAGAAACTGAGACGATGAGAGCAAAAGGAGCCCTATGTCAGTCCAAGTGCTCTTCCAAGTTGCAAATGCACTACTGGAACATACAGTGAGTGAAAGTGGTCTGTTTTTGTGAATGTCCTACTTCTTTGCAAATCTCGGTCTATGTTAGCTAACAACACCCCATAGGAGAGAGATAGCGAAGGCATAAGAGTATATGTATATACATATATACACGACATATATATATCTATAGAAAGAATAAAAGTGTGATGTGAGACATAGACATATACATGTATATACCTACTATTTTCAGTAGGTATATATACATCTATGTATATGCTGTGTCTACTATTTTACTAGTAAAAGTGAGTGAGCACTGAAGCTGAGCAGTGCTACATAATAGTATAAGAACATAACTGCAAGCAGCAGCAGTCACTGACATAATAGTTATGTTACAACTCTATATAATATATATAGTAATACATGGTAGAGAATGAAAAACACTTGAGTTTCAGATAGATAGAAAAACTATAGTTAGTTGTTGTTATATAGTTAGTGTAGTTAACGTTTAGTTTAGTTTACTATTAAAGTTGTCCCTTTCGTTCTCGTTCATTGTAGTTTGAGTTGTATTATAGGAGCATAGCACAATGTTGTTGGAATAGATTGGAACGAAAAGAACGAGTGAACGAAACGAGATGGAAAGTGTGTTTCCCATCCCAGTTGAGCCCACTGTTTTTCAACCTCACTCCCTCACAGTGGCCTAGTGACCCACTTTTGGAAACTCTTTACTACTAACACTCCGAGATATACTATACAACCAATATGTGTATATAAAATCTCCTTATACCATCATCATCATTCTCTCTCTCTCTCTATCCCGTCATAACCCAGTCCTACTTTACGTCCCATTGCTCTATTTCTCATAACTAGCCCTACTTTTTTTCTCATCTTTTACACTTTTATGCATTTTCACTATCAAAACTCTACTCAATGTCACCTACTATATAGTTTTATAGTTCTTATCACACTCTCGATTTCATTTTATACTTTACTACTTATTCTTCCTTTTAGCATGAGAGTAATATGTATGTATGCATGTACTATATAATTGTCAAAACCAGTCTACCTTCTTCTTGTTGTTTTTCTTGAGGAGAGTTTGATGAGATGCAGACGTACGTACTAATTACTCATAAATAAAACTGTACATTTTTGTATATATAGGCTATAGAGATGATGAGTCTCCAGCAGTTAGTAAATTACTAGGTAATAATAATAATAGTAATGGTAAATTCCTGTTGCGAGAATGAGAAAAGTTTCTTTTTGAGTGAGTGTTGGGTAGCTTTATATATGTAAGAAAACAACAAGTTTATGTTGGGATCATCTTGCCATAAAAATTATATAACAGATGAACAGTTTGTTTGCTTCTACTACCTGAAGAGTAAGAAGAAGAAGACTAAACTAATATAATATAATATGCCGACGACTACCAATTGGTCAAAAGAGAAGCTTCTATCCAACTGGTTTTTGGTTACAAAAACCAAAACAAAACAAGTGTCCCTGAAATTTCATTTTTGGGTATTTATTTTCTATAACATATTGTCGTCCTATATTTCTTCATCCTATATAGATACCTAAAAAGTAATAATCTAATTTAAGAATAAATGAATGCATTAAGAATGAAGATGATGACCAACTTGGCAAAAATAGGATTTCCTTTAGCCTCGACTTGATACTGTCATTTATTTCAATCTCAATCAAATCGAGAGTATTAGAGGAAGGTTCTCTCTTCTTTTGATAGTATCTATCTGTATATTGCTGTGAAATATTTAGTATTATATAAAAAGTGTAAGTGGTGGAAGTAGAATATGATGTCTATATGTATAAAGACCTCGTATCTTATAATGGCAGTGGCATACTTAATGAATTCACGAAACAGTAGTGAACAAACCAACCATTACTAGTTATATTGTGGCTGTAGCTGCTTTTGCTGCCGGTTGGCATTTTTTCTTACTTTTTTTGCTACTATATCAAATGTATGTCTAGTACAAGAACAGAGCAAATGCTAAAAGTCTGGAAGTATACATACATATTATATTATAGCCATTATTATTAGATCTTTTCTTATAACTACTATTAGATATATCTCTATACGATATATATATACAAAGAGAGTCAAGTCAAGTGAGTCAAGATTACAGCAGCACTTATTTGTTGTTAGCATGGGACGAGTAGTATACCACCGTCATCAGATTCAATAGCAGAAAGGGAGTGTTGTTATGAGTTATAAGAGAGATAGATATATACAGGTATACTATATATATATATATACTACTCTTACTATTAAACGACGACGACGACGACTACATCATAATATAATCGCAAAGAGACCTACTAACCTCAATGCCTAGTAAACTTGAAATACTTTCGCTTTCAACTGTTATTTAACATGTTGCGCAATAAGCACAAGTACAGAGGAGTTAGTAAGTTAGCAAGAATGTATAATAATATTATACTATGTGTGTACTTCACTATTGAAAATCTGTGACTCTCTTCTCATGCTCTTCATACGTGACATTCACTAAATTTTTCTTACTCAATCGACCACGACCATCGTCAATATAAAAATGCATCATTATCATCATTATTAACTAACTCTACCTAATAATTTTTATAAACATGATGCTATCTTCTTTTAGTTTACTTCCGGTTTTTGCACTTTTTGTTAGAACTTGCTATACATAGATATTATTGTGAGATAAGACTGAGAGACAAAACTGTCTCAAGTTTAAATAAAATAGAGCATTATTGATTCATGAAGAAATGTCTAGTTATACTAGTTTTGTTTTTATATAGTACTTATAGTGCTTGAGTTCTATACAGTTCTATACATATATGTAATGGAAAGTTAAAATAGTATACTAGAAAAAGAAATTCTACACACATATTCACTCAGCTCCAATTCCAACCAACACCGGCTTCAACGCCGGCGTTTCCCAAGAAAAAGTAGGTCAGACCCATATTTATATACCACTATACTATATACAGCTCAGTTCTATGTTAAGCCTCACTTTTACTTTCGCTTTCACCAGTAAGTATTATGCAGAAACATGTACATATTATACTATGCAACATAACATACATTCATATAATAATACATGTTATTGGTTACAATGAAAATGAGCTTTCGGTCTCCAGAGTCTCTCTCTCTCTGTGTTCACTTGTGTGTTGCAAGCTGTATTACAATACAGAAACTAGATGAATAACCATTATGAAATTGGTAGCTCTAGGCTAGAAAAGTGTATGCAACAATGGAAAAAAGACTTTACTTTCTCTCTCTTTGTATTCAACTGGATAATAAAGATTTAAGACTTCATTATAGTATGTAGTTGTAGAAGTTTGGTACAAAACACTGTCATAAGAAAAACTGTTATAACTAATCTTGTGACTTCTATACTATACAGTAGTCGTCAATGTTTAATATAAAAGATTTCTAATCATCATTTTTTATTTTTGTGTGTTGGTCTCAAAAGCTTTTTCTGCCTCTCCCAGTTATTAAGAGAGTTTACAAAGAAGCAATTATACATATTTGTTAGTAGGTTACAAGAAGAAGAAGAAGAAACATACCATATGAGTTCTAAATTTGTCCAACAAGCATTCTCTCTAAAGAACTTATATATTTGCTCCTGCTACTGGCATATGACACTGGCAAAATAAAAGCGGCTTGACCTACTAAACTAGTAAACTAGACCTGATTCTGGAAGTTGGAAACGACAACATAACAGAGTAAAGTAGGTTTCGCTTTACTTCTTGTGTGTCTCTCGTTCTCTTTGCTATTTCATCACCACATAGTTTTGTGTAGTCAGCAAAAGCACTACTTCCACTTTGAGTCACTATCTTTTTCCATGCGCATTCACAGTTAGTACACATCAGGCGTCTGTTGTCTTTTTATCCCTATTTGCCAGTGCTACTTAAAATGCTATATATACCCTACTATTTTCTATCTCTTCTTTCGTTCAGTTTACTATGTATGTGCGCAAATTGAATGCAGAGGTTTTCAGAGAAGAGGTTTGCAGGTCGAGGTCAACTAAGAAAAATCGTACACAACTAGTCCTGCTATATAGCAGCAAAATGTTTGTTTTGTATCATGAAATACTTGTATGAGAGTGCATAATATAATAAAAATGTTGAGTTGATGCTGCTGCCACGATCTAGGTCCATTTCATGCACAACAAAATTCTTCTTCTCTCTCTCTCTCTCTCTCAAACTTAAAAACTGTTAGGACGGGACTATCTATCTAACAAACTATATTTTTTATATCATGAAATGAGATTGTAGTACAAGGGTACAAGAAGAGAGAAACAGAAATATATAAAAGCATCTGTGTATTTGAATCTATATGTATATGTATATATTGTCGTATTACATATATATTACTGGTAAGTGTACAATTACAAATATATTATGTTATAATACTAAACTATTATGATTAGCTTGTGTTACACTTTAATAGGTCGTTTATTATTCTTTGCGGTAACTAAAATTAAAAAAGAGAATATTTAGATAAAGAGTGATACTCTATACGATAAAGCTATAAAATGGTTTAATAGACAACTATTAAATATTGGTAATGTATATTTTGTAAGTACGTATAAAAGTTAGTGTTATACTTTACTGTTGTATAGTAGCAGCACTTTTGAGTGATATCTTTGTCACTTATTTCTTGTAGATAATTTTCGTAATATATTAATCAAGTGTATACATTTTTAAGACTTGTATAACTTGTAACTAAATAACTACCACTGATAAATTTAAGACGCTTTAAACTATATATTGATTTTTTATTTAATTTGGCAGGGTAAATGTATAATATTTTGTGCAATTTCTTAAACTCTTCAATTTTCAATGAGTTCTAAAGCCAAAACGCCCAACACCCTTGTAGAAATAAATTTTACACAATATACATATTTACAAACTGAAAAATAGACATGTATGCTGAAATAAATTGTACACATAGAATATATGGACTTTGAAAATATCAAAAAACACACGTGTTGGTGTCTTAAACAAACATGAAAACCAAAAGTATAAACAATTGATTGACACACCTCCACATATTGTGTTCACAAAATGACCAACTCGGAGTCTCAATTTTTAAAGACTCTCAAAAACGTCTCACTCAATATAAATTCAAGTTCATTATTAAATATGCTGACGCTCCTGAATTGTCCTGTAATAATGTATGACTCATAATATGAGTGAGTCTCATATCAACAATTTGTCCCATGCTTTGAAATTGTTTACTCGGAAATGGAAAGTGCAAACAGAACAAAGTACAATCATTACTACAGCACTTTTAATAATTTGAGACGTTAAGAGATATTAAATTTTATACTACTATGATATATGATATATATTGACTGACTAAAGTATTTACAACTAAAGCATAATATATGCATTAAAAATATTTTTATAAAAATGAGACTTACGTAATAAATGCAATTCAACGGTAGCAGTTTCATCTGATGCTTCAGAATCGGTAGTATTAGGATTATTACTCATTTGATTACTAACAACAATATCAACGGCAGCCTCAACTGCGTCCAAAATAACGACATTGTCCACAGTTGCAGTGGTGGTTGTTGTTGTTGAAGCTTCTTCGTCATGCATACTGATTTAGAATTTGAGCGAGGTTACAATGATGAGTAACAACACACCACGTGTAGAATATTATAATTAGTACTAGATAGATAACTGACGATGGCAATATTTACAAATTTGTTGATAGTCTGTGAGCACAGTTTACTACTACTACATGATCAAGAAGATTTATATAATTTTTCTCTTGAGTAGTAAGTACTTTACTTACTTTGGTGTATCTACAATAACAATTTATATTTAATATATACTTAAATTCTAATAATATCAAGTTGCCTAAGATGATGATAATAATGAATATCGTAGATGATTGGGGATGATACAGTAGCAACACTTTTCATAATTCAATGTTAATAGTAGTAGTAGATTCATATTTATTTATATATTATGTTAACACACAACTAAAAGTTGTTATTGTTATTATGATGATGAAGAAGATGAAGAAGAAGTTCACTTTTTTTTCTTTCACGGATGTACTATGAGGTAACAATATTACATAATAATTTCACTTTTTAATGGAATGTATGTAAAATTAACTGGGGTTGAAATTGTTTTTCATGTTACACTTTTTCAATGGCAGTGTAGGATTTTACCTTGGCAACGAAAATTCAGATGTAGGTTAGAAATGTAGGTTACTGTTTTATCCACTTTCACGCTCAACTATATAGGCAATAACATGAGTATGCGCTCCTCATGGAACACACATCGGTTGGTGCTTCGACTACGTAATATGTATTGTTATACTCTCTCTCTCTCTCTTCTATACGACTTCAAAGAGAACCAGAATATTATACGTAATAAGATTATATTAGTAGTCGCTCCCTATAAAAACATTCTATATACTCTATATAGTATATTCTAAACTGTGCTGGAGAGTTTCTGGAGAACTAACAGGTGGTGCTGAAGATTGTTTCACTCTCTTGGCCTAATTAACAAAATCGGTCACACAAATGTTGTTGCATATTTCATGGTCTCATGTTCTCATTAAATTTAATGTACTCAAGAAGATCTACAAAATATGTGTATCTTTGGGAAGCTTAGAAATATAGATATCTTAAGTAGCACTTAATGGCATACCGATATTATAATTCATATTTGTAAAAGATAATGGTTTTTCATAAGGGTTAAATATAGCTATTTAATTGCAACTCAGATTCATATTTAAATTATTGATTATTAAAGCTACTATTGTAAGTACACTTGTAGCGCTATGTGCTGTTAGACAGTGGGATCAATCTTCCTGAGAATTTTAGACTCTAAACGTGAAAAGTATTTAACATGGCTGTAGTTAAGAATTACAAAGGAGACCGTAGCAGTAAAATGGAAAAAGTGCCCATAGTTCGATTTGGCTGAAACTTGCTACAGTTATAGAACTTGACTTCCTGAACAACTTTGAATAGGATCACAAAGAAATCCGTTCCGAGGTTCCGCCTCCAGGAGGTCTCAAAGTT
>VCNE01005727.1:0-22640 GCA_009869805.1 Oncopodura yosiiana
AATCAACCAATTCCAAGCTGGTATAGTATCAAACTCTATACGAAATGTTAATGGTGACTCGTAACTGCACCGAAATTGTTCCACAGATCCAATTTGTGTGTGTACAATTATAGGAAAGAGTTCTACCACTAGTTCAATTCCAACTGAAGAAGAAAAATAATAGAAGAATATCATGCAGTAAAAAGCATATATATATAAAAATAATAATAATTAAAAAAATCATGCATAATATAGATAAGATATATAGATATATTTACAATCTCTTGAGTACTATATATACATGCAGAATTCATTTTTTTAAATATGTACATTGTTGAAATTGACACAAAATAAAAACATATAGGCATGCAGAGAGAGTAGAAATAGGCAATTCTTAAAAACCTCGTGTATCGCATTGCAATCCAGTCCATCCAGCTAACAAATAGAATTGATTAAATATTAGATAATTATTTTGGTTATAGACTTAGATCAAAGATGATTAGACTTACGTCGACATAAACAAATAGGACTATTGCTCTCAAAGTAGCAACCTTCTGCATTTTCACTACAAGGACAAGGTACACAAGTACCACCAACTCCACGACTACTATCACTAGGATTTCGATAGTAGCCTGAGCTGCATCTCTATAATAATTTACGACAACAATTTTTATGTAGATAAGTTTAAAGAACTTTGTAAAATATTTTTGTATTACCTCGCATGAATAGCCTTCAGTACCTTGTGGACATTTGCCTGGAAAGAATACAAGAGATAATTATAATCCTGCTGACAAAATTTTATATTTTGTTACTCACATTCTTCAACTTCCATTACAGCACCATTAGGTGTATGATGCCTTACAGCATCATCAAGCGTCACTTGTTTAATTCTTGTTTCTTCCATTTCCTCAGTAAATGATGCTCTAATTAAAATAGCTTGTAAATCTGAAAGTACTTTAAGTAGATCTTCACGAGTAGCAATATTAGCAGGTCCTTCAAAATGTAAAATATATATAATTATTATAATATGTTATTGCTATGCTAATTAAAATCATACAACAAAGTACTTAATAGAGAGTAAGACAAAGTTTAACATTTATATTCGACATACGTATTTGATATCTTCTAATTTTTTTTAATTATTTTTGTAGCAATGGTTCCAACATAAAATACAAGAGAAGAATAAAAAGGAAAATTCATAGAATAAAAGTGGATACCTTCAAAATGTCGCCAACCGGCAGTTTCTCTAAGTGCTACTGAAAGAGTTACTTCTTGTCCTTGAAGTAATGAAACCATAAATCCAATATAAAATTACACCATTTCGACCAATTAACATCACATCAATATCTTCACTAGGTTTAGCATCACTTCCTGGTTTAACTAAATATCTTCTTGTAGCTTTTAGAAGGCCTATACATATCAAACAATCATAAATATATATGTATATGTTTAGAAAGAAATTTAGAAAAATTAATTAATTTGAGCAATTTAAGTTACCTCCATAAGATGCAATACGTTGACCTGTGAATCTTGCTGGTAATGACCAAAATAATCTTTCAGTTTTTGATGAACTTGTTGTTGTAGAAGGATATTTATAAACTAATTCTCCAGTTAATGAGTCAATAGTAATTTCAGATATTGTCAATGCTCGTAAACTATCTGTTAGTGTAAATTCATGATGTCCAGAGTAGACTTGCATTTCAATTACATGTCTATATAATGTTGCAGCAGAACACTCAGTACTAAGACGTGAGCAATAACATTCTAAACATCCTAATGGATTAATTTCTTGTAAAGCAAATGTTCCTTGTCTACATAAATTACATCTTGGACCTTCAGTATTTGCTTTACATACACAATTTTGTCCATCAGGACAATCTGGTCTTGTTGAACCCCTTGGGTCACATGAGCATCCAGCATCTTCTAATGTACAGCTACCAAGTCTTGGATCACCTATATAACCTTTTTCACATTCTGAACAAAAATCGCCACTTGTATGATCACGGCAGTTCTATTTTAAAAGAAGAATAATAGAGTGTATAAAAACAAATACGATGTACAAAAAGTACTATAATATTATAGTAGAGAATGAATTCTTGTTGTCGAAAGTATCTAAAAAGATTTGATAAGAAAAATTTGGACTCAATACTAAATAAAAACCTACTCGACAAACTCCAGTTTTAGGATCACACTCATCAGAATGACCATTACATGAGCAAGGTTCACAGAGTCCTAAATAAAGACCATCAAGTGATCTTGTGTATCCATATGCGCATTCTTCACAGCTCAAACCATCGTAACCAATTGGACATTTGCCTATAAGAAAACAATATTAAGAATAATTATCTTGTACTAAAATCTTTGAATAGAGGTAAAATAATATAATTACATTGTTCCACACTATAAGCTCTCTCTTGTCCAGTATTTTGTGGTACAGCATAGTCAAGAATAACATTGCTTAAACTTTAAGAAAAAGAAAAAAATTAAAGTTTATGAATGAGATATTTAAATAATTACAACGTTTAACGTACTGAGCTTCTCTTGTACTTGTTGTATAAGTAGCCTTTATGAGTAAAGCATCTAGATTTGCTAAAGCCATAAGTAAATGTGCTCTATTAGCTTCTTGTCCATCTTGTCTTTGCCAATATTGTTCAAGTAACGGAACTTCAATAGTTTCTTGTCTATTAGCAGGAACAGGTATTTTTCGAAAGTATAAAAGTCGAATATCATTTCCATTTAATTCAACATCAGCAGCAGAGTTTGGACTATTGTGACCTCCTGGTGGTGGAACGTAACGAACTGTATAATTTAAATAACCACCATAAGAAGTGACTTTATTTCCTAAAAAGTTATATGGAAGTTGCCAATAATAAATTTCTGGAGCAATTCGTGTAAAATCTTTGTAGCCCAACTCTCCAGTTTCTCTACTAAATGAAAAGCCTTCACGGATAACATTATTTTGAGATTCATCAAGAAGTGTAAAACCATGATTGTCACTAGCAAAAACAGTAGTTTCCTGTAGATATTAAAAATCATTGTAAAGAAATATTCTTCTTATTAAATTTCATAATAATTAAGTACCTGAGTACGAAACCAGTTAGAACTTCCACATTGACTTGTTATTCCCATACAGAAACAGCTAACACATCCATGTTGATTAGTAGTACTCAGATAAAATGCACTTGACTGACATTCATTACACATAGGACCAGAGACAAGATGCTAGATAAATCATATAATATAATCCTCTTCTTAATTGTTCAATCTCAAATTTCAAAAATGTAATACTCGTACCAAAGTTATAGACCAAAGTTATAAAGAGAAAGCAGAGAGAAAGTTATATGTAAAGTACACTCATGTTAGTTTTATAGAGTTATTAAAAGGAATAAAAGGAAAGATAGAAACTAAGTATATTATCATACTTTTTTACTCATTATTTTTTACCTTGCATACACATCTTCCAGTAAATGGGTCAGGAGTTGGAGACAGACTACCTTCCACATCACATTGAGCTCTACTTGGACGACAGTCATAAGGATAATCTCTACTCTGTTCGTATCCAACTGAGCATTGCTCACAAGCTCTTCCAGAATGGCCACCTATCCAAATATAAAAATATTAGAAATTATCTTTACTTAAAATACTAGTAAAGAACTCACTATTGCATTCACATGTGATTTGATTATCAACATCTTTATAACAAGAGCCACCAAATCTATAACCAAAATCAATTCAAAATCAACAGTTTATATATGTATGTATAGTTCTTGAGACTTTTAAAAAGAATAAAGTAGTGTAGTATAGTACACTCTATCTCCTCCAGGACAAGGACATGGTCGACATTGATGGAAATCTAAATAACTTCCTGGTGGACAACGTTGTGGAACTTCAGATAATTTCATACAAATTCCTAACCATGGTCCTTGACTTCTTCGTTCCCAACCTGGTGCACATTCTTCACAACTCAATCTGTACAAATATATATATATATTAGAAATGCTTTATCATAAGTTTAGCACTCAAGTTTTAATGTTATCTCATACCCTGTGTAACCCATTGGACACCGACATTCTTCTACATAAGATACTTTACCATGTGAAGACCATGGTGCTAATGAATCCATTTTGATATCAGTAATTGTTGTATCTAGTGTATTTCCTTGATCATATTGTCCTCTAATTAGCAAATGATCAATATCAGCCAATACCATCATGATTTCTGTTTAGAAGAAGAATTTTTTTTACTAAAAATTACAAAATTCTTAAATAAATGCCCACTCTCTTTTACCTTCACGAGAAGCTGGCTCAACTCCACTCACAGGTTTAGCCCCACCTGGTATTCCAGTAACTCTTTTAAACCATTCTCCAGGCCAAAATCTAACAGCAATTTTATGTTCTCTATTTTGAGACCAATTTTCACTTGGCATATGTAATAATGTAATTCCATTTCCTCTAATAATAACATCTGGAGCACTTAGTACTCGACCAGTGCCACGATATCTTAAAATATAACGTAAATAACCACCATAACTTTTTAGCATGTTTCCTCTATATGATGGTGGTAAAGCAAAAAATGGGATAATATCACTTGGTATTCCTAATGCTCTAATATTTCCAGTTTGAGCTTGAATTCCCGATGGAGTTATTGGACGTAAAGTTGATGGTGGTATAACATGTCTTTGATCTTGAATCTCAACTGTTCCTCCTCCTAGTAAATCTTGTGAGACTCCAACTAATCCATAAACATTTTCTGGTGGTGGAAGTTGAGAAATGTACAAGTCAGCACTACTACATGATGTCGTTTGTCCAAAACAGAAACATGGAATACATTCTCTAGAAATTGTAGCAAGACTATTGAAGTAACCTGTTGAGCAAACACCTACTAATGGCTGTACAACTAAAATACAATCTGGTATAGCAAATGTAGATCCTAATGTATTGATGGCTTCACAAGAATACGCTCCTTGTTCACTTATTTGCATATTTGGACATGTCAAATAACCAACACCGTTCAAACTGGAACTAACACATTTGTCAGGAATATGACCCCAATTTAATCTCCAAATCACTTCAGGTATTGGTATCTATATATATTGGCAATACATAACGACTAGTAAGCTCAAGAGAGAGTCTATATTGATAATTATTTTATATGTCATGTATCAACTTACACCAATAGCTGTACATGAAATATTGAGTGTGTCACCAATTGTAATTGTAACAAGGGGAGGAGGTGGCCTCTGAATGACAGGTGCCGAACATCCTAATTAATACAAGTGTGAGATTGAAATGAATGAGAGTTTCTGTGGTGAAAGTTTATATACAAAACTTACCAAATTCATCAGATCCATCAGAGCCTTTTTATTAGAAAACAGAAATAGTTATTATTATTTAAAGATATAATTTGGTTTTTTATCTCACACTTACAATCTCTTTCTCGGTCACAATGAAACGTTTTTGGAATACATTGTTGTACAGAAGTGCACTTGAATTCATTGTATCTACATGAAGATCCTGGTGGTGGCTGAAGACAAGAGCTTTCATCGCTTGAGTCGCCACACTATAATCATTAAAAATTTGTATATGAGAATTTAGCTAATAGTTATATATGTAAGCCCTTAATTACTTACGTCATCATCTCCATCGCATCTCCACTGTTTTGGAATCTAAAATTTTACGATTTAATAAGTAATTTAATATTAAAAATCTTTGTCTAAGAATATTTACAGGAAAGGGCAAACTTACGCAACGCTTATTATAGCAAAGAAATTCATTTGGTTCACATCCATCTCGTCCTTTGCATCTCAGTTCTATACAAAATTTTATTACAACATTATCTACAATTTGCTAAAAACTAAATTTTTATACCGTCAGATCCATCAGCACAATCCAAATCACCTGTGGAATACCAAATTTTGTATTGTAATATTTATTATAGCTCTTGTAATTATTTTTAACTAACCATCACAAACCATATTTTTACTGATACATTCTCCATTTGAACAAGTAGCTTGATGAACTCCACAAGCATTAGGTGGACGAGTTGGTGATATTTCATCTGCCACAAGAAAAAAGAATACCATATATTTGTATATAGATAAATTATAATAATTTCCTATATCTCTTTTTGATTTTTTATGCGAAATCAAACGTCATGCAAATTAGTAAGACTTGTCATACCGACATTAGTCGTTGCATATGTTTTAGGATCAATCTGAGGAAAAAGCCCAGATTGCCATTCAGAGTTAGTTGCACCAAAGTCATAATGTGCCAAGATAGAAGGATTCCATAAAGATTTTCCAGCAGCTTGCAATAGATGAGTATAAAGCATTTATAAGCATAAAGAAAAAGAAAAGTATTACATATATGTAATAATATTAGCAACGCTATGTCAAAGTGAGTTCACGCCCAAACATGTCCAAATTTTGAGGTACTCGATTAATTTTCATTAGCACACACTACTATAATACTAAACCACCAAAAAACTTTTTTTTACATGTCAAAAAGTTTGCTTACATGGATCAACTCTCAAATAAACAGAAACTCTACTCCCAGGAGTAGATGATGGAAAACCAAGAGCTTCACAAATATATGTTCCTGTATGGTCTACAGCAATATCAGGAATTTCAAGACGTCCATTGAAATCTCTAGAGCCTGGAGGTAAAGAAAGACCATTTGCTCTGGACCAACGAACAGGAGCTCGTTGTGGACCTTCATCTCTGCATTGAAAAACAACTTCATTCCCTATATATGTAAAAAAGTGAAAAAAAAATTCATATACATATATAGAAATCATTAATTGAATATTCATAATGTAATGGTTGAAAATTTTTTAATAATTGATTGCACTGTGTGTATGTAATTGCAACACACCATATAATCTCTTACCGGCAATCACTTTGTAAAGAGGGAAAGACAGATAAAGAGAGAGAGAGAGAGAGAAAGAAAAAAGAAGTTAGACGAAAAAAATGTTAATTTAAGATAATGCTAAATTCTATATAATTTACAAATTCTCTGTGAGTAATAACAATAATAAAACTACAACACCTGAAGAAGGTGATGATGAAGTCATGTTCATGAAAAACTCACCTTGTTTAATAGTTTGATCTGCAGGGTAGGTACGTAAATTTAAACCACCGGGGGTTGCATCTACAAAAGATGAAACAATAGTAGTTAAATTGATTTAGACAAACTGGAAATGTCTATGTACATAGTATATAATAAGAAACTCAACAGCTCAGCAGTCGAGAAAAAGTTAACTTACCACAATCACTTTCATCTGAGTAGTCGTTACACTCAAAAATTCCATTACATAAAGCTGATTTAGGTACGCATTGATTGCCACTACGGCACTCGTACTGCCCAGGACATCGAGAAGGAGCTGGTATCTGACAGTTTTGTTCATCTGATCCGTCTATTATGGGAATTTTGTAGTATAAAGTTGTTGAAATAATTTTTAAGAAAAATCATTAGCTGCTTTCCTTACCAGAACAATCAAAAATTGAATTACAAACAGCAGAATTAGACACACATTCTCCACCAACATGACATGTAAACTGGTTTTCAGTACAGCCAACTTGTGAAACTCCTGTAGTGTTTTAAAACATGACATATTTAATACTTTGCTGTGATTATGAGATGCTAATTACTAACAACATTATGTGCAACTTAGGCCACACACAAAAATATATGCAGATTGAATTTTACACAACGTACCACACATTTTTTCATCTTCATCTGAACGATCTGTTAGGAATAGGAATACAAGTATTGTAATGATGTAATTTTTAATATACAAAATTATTTTAATGGAGAAAATTCTAACCTGGACAATCAACCTATTCGATAAAATAGAAAAGGTTTTAGTTTTAGTAAGTGGTTTCTTAGAAAATGATATAATAAAGTATTACATAAGTGTCGCATCTATAAGACATTGGTATACAGGTTTTCTGATCCGAACAAGTGAACTCATCAGCTTTACAAGTTTTACCTAAAATAATGAATTGTTGACAAAACCATTAACTTTACACCTCATCATTTAAAAAAATTTCATCAAATAGATTTCTCAGCACAGCAGTAGTTAAACTTGTTAATGGACTAAACGTGAATATACTATTAACTATTTTAGCTGGATAATTTCTATAAGACATGACAATTTAAACTCACCAGGTGAACAATTTTCTTCGTCATCGCCTCGTACGCAATTTGGATGTCCGTTGCAAACTAAATTTGAACTTATACAAGTTCCATCAGAGCAGCGAAAGGAATTTTGACAAGAAGCTAGATATAAAAAAACATTTATTAGCTCATTTATAGTCATCATATCTTTTATCCATGTAACCTGTTGCAATATAATGTAAATGGCTACAAAAGTAACAGGGAGCGAAAGACAACAACACTGACTATGAGTGAGGGAGATAATCGTTATGAAAGCTTTGACAAGTAAAAATCTTCTTTTAAAAACGTGTTCTGCATATTAAAGCATTTTCCCCAGAGAGAGACAAATGTTTCATTTGACCTAAGGCCAAGAACGACTCACCGCTGACTGAGTGATGTTTTATTTGTTTAGATAATCATGTGTCATTATTTATTATTGAGTTGAGTGAGCAAAAGTGTGTACTGTTGTCTATCTTATCTATACTACTAAATGAAACCATTGTTTTTTGCCATGTAATGAGATAGCTTTTAATATATCAAAAAATTATACTCAACTGCATTGTGTTTCATCATCACCATATTGGAAACAATTCTTCACACCGTTGCACCTTTGAAAATCTGGAATACAAATTTCATCTTGCCCTTGACACAAGTATTCTCCAACACGGCAACTTGGAGCTGTGTATTAAATCCAAAAGAATAAATTTAGAAATTTTTTATTATATCTTGAACTGAATTGTAAAAGTAAGAAATATATTCAAAGATTTATACAGTAAGCTAAAGCAATGAAACGAGCAACTTTGCATATATTTTTAACAATAGGACCATGAGATAATACTAAAGCATCTTCAAGTATTGTGAATGAAAGAGCTGAGGAGAGTAAACAACTCACGACATTATTATATAATATATGATGTCTACATATAATAGACGATCATTGTTTACACTAGTTCACCTTACTACAGAATATTATTATAAGCAAACTTACTGGACATTAAAATTGGCATCTTCATGGAAGTATTAAAAAACATGGATATTACATTAGAACTATACATACTCGGTGGGTGGTGTATAAACAAATGCACTACACACATTATATTATATGGGGCATACACGTGTAAAAGAGAAAATGTCCTATATATACTTATTACTTCACTAAAAAAGTGTGAACAAAATTTCTCATATGTAGCTAAATGTCAAGTAATTATTTCGCAACTAAAAGTACATACAATTTCTTTGTGAAAGTAAAAAGGTCTTTAATTTTGCCACTTTGGAAAAGTACAAAAGTAAAGATTCTTTTTTTTTGACGCCAACAAAGATGAAAGAACTTTTGGCAAACTACATACAAGAGAAAAATAATACACTCAGAAGAGAGATACACAGGTCGACATATAGAGAAAAAGAAATTCTCAGCAACAAAAATGTCATTAAAGACCTTGTGGTGGACATTGAGTTTCATCTTCATCAGAGCCATCAAGAATACAATCTGGTATATAATCACATACACGTGATAAATCGATACATCCTCCAAGTCGACACTTAAATTGATTTGCCTTGCATTGATATGAAGCTGAAATACATTTGTAAATGATTACATTTAAAGCAATGACAAAATTATGACACAAGCATATTAACATTGAAAGCATATATCCAAATAATTTTCACCATCAGGAATTATTATTTTTCTTAAACTACAACTTACCACAATCAAGTTCATCTTCAAATGGAAATGGACAATCTCGTCGTCCATTGCATTTCAGTGACAAATCTATACATGTACCATCTGAACATCTCATTTGATTTGGAGAGCAAAAACCTTAAGGAGTCAAATTTTTTTTTTTAAGATTTAGTAGTAAACTTAATTAAAATGTTTACAATTAATTCTTATATACATACCTGGTCGACCTGGACATCTCAAATGTTCATCAGATCCATCCAAACATTCTCTTCGACCTGAACACTCTAAAGCTTGGTCAATGCAACTTCCATCACTACATTGAAATTGAAAGGCATTACACCGGCTTCCTATTTGATAAATAAACGTACAACAATATAATATTGAAAAACCATAGTACACATCTTGTTCACAATCTGACAACATCAACAGACAAAAAAGTTATTAATATTTTCAGAAGAAACGAAGTAGAGTTATATATTATAGTAAATAACCAACGGCATTAATAACATGAATTGAAATGGAAATGAGAATTTTCCTTATATACTACTCTCTTTCTCTCTCATATTACCATATTTGTTTGCTAGAGACAAAGTGTTATTACAATTTTTGTTTATTTTGTGAGAGATGATTTAAAGTTGAAGTCTTAAAGAGAGATATATACTATTTCATGTATATATAAAAGTATATGAGAATGAAAACAAGCAAAATTTACCACATCCAGTTTCATCTTCTCCACCAGGGCAATCTTGAACATTGTTACAACGTTTAGAGATTGATAAGCATAAACCTGATGAACACTGAAAGTTATCTGGTCCAGTGCAACGGCCTAGTAAAATAAAACAACAAGAGCTTTAGTAACATAGATTAGAAAGTTGTGCAAGATATATTATTATAATGTATAACTTTTAGAGGAAATTTGCTGTGACACTATAATCACCTCTCATTTTATCTGATTTATCATTTATCATCTCTACAATATAAAAGGCTATATACTTATTAAGCGTAATACGGCAGAAAATACTAGTTTAAAGTTTCTTTAATGCTACCTTATTCTAGCTTCTTCATAAACATGTCTTTATAGCAAAAAAAACTTACGGCAATCTCTTGGATCTTCATCGCTATTATCTGGACATTCACTTCGACCGTTACAATGATACGACAACGGAATACAGCTTCCGTCTAAACACCGGAACTCATCTAGGGTGCAATTCCTTTGAGCTATATGTGTACATCAAATTCCAAAAAAAGAAAGAAATGATGATATAACGTTACTTCTATATTATAGCATATCCCTTAGTTGACTTATGACAGTCAACTTTGCAAAAATATAGCAAAACAAGAATGTGTACAATTTCCACAGTATCAAAAAATCAATAAAAAATTCTGTGTAGAGAATATAGACATAAAAAAAGGTTAAGAAAGTTGTACTTCAATAGGTTGAATGAAGCACATTGAGTCATTTTCAACAGAAACTCTTTTTATCTTTTTCACCTTTAGTATAGTGCGCTCACTCATTGATTAAAGAAAGATCCTATTTTATTTATTGTTCATGAGACAAAACTAGACTCAGAACAATAGGCGTCATCTCTTTCTCTTGTACAAGTTAAGTATTAAAACATTTAGTAGTTGTTATTATATTACAATGTTCTTATTCACAACTTGAAAACAAAAAAGCATCAGTAATACACAAGACAAAAAGGTTCAAAGGTTATAAGCGTGTGCATCATGCAAAGCAAAAAAAAATTAGCTAAAGCTTATTTCACCAGGTAATAATGTAATTGACAGGGGCACAACAAGATGCTATATAAAACAATACAAAAAATTCCATTCTTTAATGTTTCTTGGCTCTTATAGGTTGTTGTAAAAAATGTACAGTAATAGAGAAGAAGACTTTATATTTTCAAAAGTCTGCTAACAAAATCTCTCGTTGCTTTTTTTACTATGATGTTGTCACTTACGTTTACAGTTGAGTTCATCAGACGCATCTTGACATTGATGTAATGAGTCACAGACGTGCTTTATATCAATGCAATGTCCATTATTGCAGCGAAACTGAGTATATCTGTCGCATGCTTCTGAGAAAAGTTTCCATTCAAAACAAATGTCAAGGTCAATCATTTACAACTCAAATCAATCAATTAGAATTTTAAAAAATGCAGTGCTATTTATACTTCTACAACAGCCAATGCATCAACTTGTCTACTGCCAACTGAATAATACTATATCAAGTGTCTACAGCTAACATGCAACATAATGAGAGTATAAAATGTCACCTCTCTCATTTCATTACTCATCTACAGTAAAAAAGCCAACAACACAAAAGGAGAGCTTATATATATATATATATTTATACTACAGTGAAGAGTACTAGAAATTACCACTAGTCACTAATGAACTTGAGTCTTTTTTTATTTTGCTTTAGTGACAAGGAGGTTTGTATAATCTTTAAGTACTTGTCAAACATGCCATGTTAAGGATAAGAATGTCAAATAATTTAAAATACACTTTGGCTATATATAGCTTAGGTACAGAAAAAAAGTACTATAAACAGAGTGTCTAAACTTTCATGAAGCCGCATATTCAGTAGATCTAAAATTAAAATGCTATGAGAAAAATTAAAGATCGGATTCAATACAATAAAACTCTCTGATTGATTTCTATAAATCAGTGTAAACGATGCATAAGAGATAAAGTGTAAAATAAAAAAGTAAAAATATGTTACACTTTTGACTTCTTTTTTCTGCAAGCCAAGTGCCGACAGACAATGTGCAAAGTTCCTCATTCCTGGCAAGCTACTCGGATTTTCTTACGAGATGCACATTTGTTACTTATTTTGCATCACTCTATAGTTCAACTCTCTCAGTTCACTCAACCTTATACAAAACTAGACCAAGTTGTCTGAAGTAAAAAATTATATTTTAAAATGGATCTTCTTCCTCTCTACAACTTTTCTCTTTAGTGACAAATTTATCTTACGATGAAAAAAGATAACAAGTATATGATGATGACTCAAAATGAATTCCTTATGTCATCATCATAACTCATTCTATGTATTTCCTCCAATACTTACTTAGTAGTAGCCAAATAATATAGTTATATAGAATAATAGCCTTTGTAAAAATTCTATACAGAAGAATGAAATACTGGTAAAAAGAAATTATAAGATGAGACTAAATTCTAAAAAAGATATTACATCATCATATGACACGTTATATAAAATATACTTGTTGATTAAGTTCTTAAACTTTTCACCTTTTTTTAATGCTTCAAGTAATCTACTACACACAAACATTTCAAGTAAAATTATGTATTACTTTATTATCTCTATCCTGCGTGTCATAGACATCAAGAACAAATGTTTGAGAAAAGGCTTCCCTGCTGAGGCGTGCAAACTGATACCCTTATGGCATTATTGTGATTACTTTCATATATACTTTCTAACTCTGGGCATAGAGAGACTCTCTCCTTCACTACACATAAAATGTATATGATGTAATATAATGTTCCAACAGCTCTACTAAGTTACATTATAGCATATTATGCAATGTACAATTTGCTTTTCATATTAGTAAAGAGAAGAAAAGATTTACAAACCCCATTTTAAATCAATCTTTAAAATCTATTTATAAATTCGGTTTAATAATCAACTGAATGCAATTCAACACTTCGTCTAGATAAAGACTGGAGAAAAAAATGATAACAAAACGAATAGAGGTCCCTTCTTGCAAGAAGATGAATGAGAAATAAACTGTCTAAAAGAGTATTTGTTCATGTCGAATGAGTTTATGTAAA
Source organism: Oncopodura yosiiana (assembly GCA_009869805.1). NCBI lineage: Eukaryota > Metazoa > Arthropoda > Collembola > Entomobryomorpha > Oncopoduridae > Oncopodura > Oncopodura yosiiana. Next base: position 13,606 of record VCNE01005727.1, read on the forward strand.
AAAAAACTCGGTATATGAATATTCTTATTTGAGACCAAAGAAAACTTAAATTTATAGCTGGTGCACAATAGAACATTTCCAGCCTGTCATGAATCATAACTAAACTCAAAGTTTAAAAGGAAGGAGAACCTTTGACTTTCTCATGATGACACATGCAACAAATTTCTGCATGACAGTTTACAAAAACAACAGGAAATGCAAAAGTAGCAACTAGTGTGTTATTTATTTAGCTATGTATCCTATATGTTTCTGGAATGAAATAAATCGTTAATACGTATACATATATAATAGTATATGATTTTACTAGTGCCCAATCTGCTTAGAGTACCTTACATGCACAAAGTACGCACCAGATACGCTACTAAAATAATGTTTATGCTGATATATTAATTCAAATGACATTTATATCCTCTGAAAGGAAAAGTGCGTGCTCAGCAAAGATTTTATGCAATATTATATCTAACAAATGTATCAATTTACACGCATAAATTGAAACTCGAGACTTGTCACTTGCCTTTGCTCATTTAGAAATACGTTTTTGTAGTACTATATGCAAATGTTATATAATATTACAAGTTTACTTTTAAGCCTATAATTTTTAAAGTCATTTCTTCTTTTATATTAACATCAATAAAAGTCCGAAAATGGCTCAATAACTTTACAACAAAACACATTTCAACTTTTATATACGTAGGCTCAAGCTTTATATTGCAATCTAAAACTGCAGCATATGATGATGATTTCATTACAAAATGCAAAATAGAATGACTTACTTTGAGCTACAGCAAATGATACGGAGAGAAGACCAACCCATAAAATAAAATAAATTTCTAATGTAATGACCTTACTAGGGTTGGTTCTCAACAATTGCCTTCTTATTCTTATTGAACACATAGTCTACACTTTGAAATGCAGATTTTTCTCACTAAGTACACTTTTCTCAACACTCTTCATTCACTCATGGGTGTGAGAATAAGAGATGCTGATGTACTACAAAGGTCAATTGATGTATCGTTCTTGCATAATGACTCACACGACTTTCTTCAAAACACTCTCTTTGGGGGAAACTAACTTAAATGATGATAAATGACACTAAATATTTCCCTAGCATTTGTCCACTGTCACTCGATTATATAACAGAGTACGTTTTTTATCATATAAAAACGAGTCAACAAGTATTAAAAGAACGAAACGAGAAAAAGTCAAAAACTGCAAGAGAAAGAAAGAGGAAAATCTTTCTTGCTCAGTCAGTGAAGGAGCAATGAGTAAGTGATGTTGTGATGTGAAGTGAGGTTGAACAATAAGTTTTGAAGAAGTGTTGTTGGGCAAGAGATGAGACAAGATACTTTTGCTTGTAAACTGCCTATGTACTATTGTATAATGTTGTTGGTCCATAAGTTGTTACGTGAGCATAACGTAAAAGTATTATTATGCCCTGTCGTACTCCTCTCTCCAGTAAGAATATTGTATAAAGTACTTACTCTATGTTGTTTAACACTCTATATGACCATTAGTTCACAAAAGCTCTTCACATTTTAGCCAACTTTTCACTCTATGAGTCTATCTCCATCCTATCAACTAACTAACTGAATCTCGCTCTAACGAAAAGCTAAAGAACATCATTCAATTACTGCTTACATTATTATATTGTCCATATTGCTGTTGTAAATTCATTTTATGTATATCTTCATATAGCATGACGAATATTAGTATATGCACCCGTTTTTTATCGCATCATCACGACAATTCTTGAAAAAATGGTCAACTAATAAACTCTCTGGTAGCTTGAGAAAATGTTTTTCCATGAAATTCACTAAAAGTCTTAATATGATTAAAGCTTAAGGATTTTTCTGAGCAACTCAATAGGTGTCCAACAAATCTTTTATAATCATTATTATATCAGCATATATACTGTATAGAAAGCAAAAATTTTCTCATGTCAATCCTCTTTCTTCTTCTTTAGCCTTTGAGCTTTGAAACTTCAAAGATTTAAACTATTTAGCATACCATTTACATTATTATTATGAGCTTGAGCATTGTATATGTACAAGAGTTGAAATTGGCAAAATTGAGATCCGAATCTAAGATAAGAGAGAAAAGTCAAATCAAATCACTACCTTAGAGTTAGAGATCATCAATTGTCAGGTTGTAAAAAAACTAAATTATGTATTTGGTGGCTGGTTTAATAACTCGTTCTAACATGCTTCATCACTTTATGTAACATGTCGATTTTTTAGCACCCATTGCTTATAAAATTTATTCTTCCTTGAGTGAGTATTATATTAAATTAGTAAACACACATATACTTTAAATCTTTTTGTTATATGACTTTTTTCATCTTCTGCTTGACATCAAACATAAGCCACTCTACAACAACGTATGGCACGTATAAGAGGGTATTGTATAAAGTTTACATTTCATTGTCCATCAAAGACTCAATTTCTTAACAATGTTAAACTTGTGGAAGAACACGGATTTGTGGTTTTGTCATAAAATTCACAAAGTCGTAAAATACTTTGGCAAATAAACTAAAATAGTTCTTTTGTTAAATCTCAGCCAGTCAAGGGCATTTAAGTTTGCCAATATGTTACTTATTTGATCTGTACTAACAAGACGTGAAGGCTAATAGAAAACATTAATTATTATTTCTCTTTATGAAAATTAAAATTCTAAACAAAATGTCTTGAATTTTCCAGTTGTCGGTTCACACTCACTTTTATATAAAATTTATGTCCTTTTCCACTGTGTGATTCATTTGCACCTTCTCACTTCGGTCACACCTTTTCGCACCTCTCTCTCTCTCGCCTACGCATAAATTCTCCATTCATCAAGAAAAGCAGTAGTAGTTGGAAATTAGAATTCATAAAATGTGAAAAGTAAAAATTCGATGACTCTTACGAGTACATACAATGAACAAGTCATTTGATTTAAAATTCATCTCACATTGTATAAGTGAGATCATTCAAGATGGTACAATAATGTCAGTGGGGGTTGACCTGCTAGACTTTTTCTGGTACTTGGATATATCGTACCAAATATGCAAAATAGGGATTGTATTATAATGAAAGACCCATCACGTAGAATAAAAAACATACTTCCAGGTGATTACAATGATTTTCCTCTTCTTCTTCCATTAGCTTTTTCCATATGCATCACTTTGTGATTTATGATTTCTAAAGTCATGATCATATCATATTGAAAAAGTATATATAGGAGAACCAAAGACACCACACACGTTTTTTTTTCTCGCAAAACAACCTTGAAAGCTTATAAGTTTTAAAATGCAGTATGCTATGTAGCCAAGAAGAAAGTAGAGACCAAATTTAGACACCATAATAACCCCACAAAAATTGAACCCAAATTAATAACAAGACTTAAGTAAGGATGATAATTAATGTATTGTCATTAAATTTTAGTATCACTTTAGTCCATATATTTACATAGACACAGTTTTTTGGTGTTTGTGTGGAGGCAAATTGAGACAGTACACATATAAAGCTATACAATTACAATAGTGATTATAAAAGAAATATCAGAGGCTTACCTCCTCCTCCGTAACAATTGTTTTCATCAAAACCATCCAAACAATTTCGTACACCGTCACAAAGTTTGGTTTTCTTTAAGCATTTGGACAAGTCACATGTAAATTCATCTTCACGACATCCATCTGCAAATGATATTAAGTTCATATTAAATTATGAATAACAGTATTTTACAGATTTGTTAAATTTATTACTCGTTTTAGTACTTATTGATATTTCTAGTTATTCTGTAGAATTAAGTAATTTACATAGGTACTTTTTACCCTGTGTTAATGATTGCAAATTTCTCTAAACATTTTTATTATTGACATATTAATGTATAAGGTCATCACTAAAGATAAGCAAGGATTAAAAAGACTCAACTCGCATTCATATAACAACTATTCTACTTTAGAGTTTTATAAAATACAAAATTGTCATGCAAAGCGAATTGAGGTAAAAAGATATAGAAAATCCACAATATTTTTGTACCCTCAGGACAGTTTTTCTCATCAGAAGCTAAAGGACAGTTGTCAACACCATCACAAACTTGATCCGAACAGATATATACAGTAAAATCTTCGGTACATCTCACTTGGTCATCTGCTCTACATCCTTCTTTTGATGGTGGCAATGGAACAAGAGTTTCACTTACATTAGTTATAGGAGGAATAGGTCTTGATGTTAATAATGGCCGTCTTGTTGTCGTTGTTGTAGTGGTGGTTGTAGTTGTTGTTGACGTAGTAGCTATTTGAAATTTTGAAAAATTGCAACAAACAAGAAAAAGGTCATCAAATAAAACGTGTATCTCATTACCAGAAAAGATTGTGCATTATGCATGCAATATTCTTATACTCCATGCTTTTACCATGCATTTCAATAAAAGAGAATTTTTTATCTAATGACTACTGTTGTGCCATGCACTTTAAAAGAGTTTGGAAAATTGCATCAAAAAATTCATTACTATTAAATCATTCATCAACAACTTACTAACGCCTGTCTTTTGCAATAATAATATTCATTCTAATATATCATAAGATTTGACAGAAAAGTTAAATCAAGTGGCATTTATGGCAAATTCGTACATCTCTTGTCGCCAAAAGCTAAACAACATCTATGGCTTAAACTTCTGATTTGTAAACAGGACGAGGAACAAGAACGGTTAAGTGTACAAATTTTAAGATTGTTGAATATTAAGATTCACAAAATAATAATGTAAACGGAACACGTCTCATTTTGCCCGAAACAAGAACAACATCACATCAAACGAAGTAATGAAAGAAAGAAGAGAGAGACTTGCATGAAAAAAAGTTTATAGTAAGGAAATAATGAGTATGATACTGTTTACACTAAAGGTATCTTTGGAAAACCAAAATGTTATTTGTTAGTATTGGAGGAGGACAGAATGACAATGTTCTTCCGCCCATAAAATTCTCTCTCTCTCTCTCTTGAGTGTAAAATGAAATGATTGATGATAAGAGTCTTACTTAAATTTACCTATTTCTCTGTCTTGTCTCTTTCCTCTTTACTTACTTCAAGTTTTACAGATAGGAAACTCATTTTCTATAACTATGATACCCTTTTACACTAAATGGCTTATAATTCTCAAGAACAAGACATTCAAAATGCCACAACTTATCTTCATCATTTGCTAAGATTCTAAGCTCCTTCTGTCATATTTGAAAGAATAGTAGCAAAGTTTTTTTTCACATTACACTATGCCTTCTTAATGAATATCACTAGAAGCCGTGAACATCAATGCAACTTTATCAGATTGAGATATAAAAAAGTCATTCAATGAGACTAATTTCCTCATTGTAATGTGGACCACGTTCTTCACTTCTCTCTATCTATCTATCAATATTTTTTTTATGTGGAAATTTGAATTGACTCATACGTGGTATAACTGCATCTGGTGGGCAACCGATTTCATCACTTCCTCCAGCACATTCGATAACAAAATTACAACGGGATGATGCTGGCAAACAATCCCCTGTAGATTCGCATTGGAATTCGTCACTCTCACAAGGTTCAGGTGGTGCTGTAATATTATTTTTACAATGATTTAGTATACATTCTTATTATATTGTACAAAGAGTAGTTTTTTATACCTCCAACATCTCTTACAGAAAATCTAGAATCTCTTTTAAGTGCCAGGTTTCCTAAAATAAATTGTATTGGTAATTATTTTTATCTTTTGACTCATTAGATTTTTAATTACCTATGCTTCCAATGTCAAGATAAGCTTCAAATTCCTCTTGTACTTGCTCTCTAGTTTGACCCATAAGACCCAAGTCAAAGATACATCGCACAAATCCTGGCTCTTGAATATTTCTATAAAAAAGAGAACTCTTAGTAATGTCATAATTAATTATATTGCAAATGGTGTATTATATAATCCAATGAACATTATGTGAAATAATACTCTCTCAAAAGCTTAAGAAGTCGATGTAAATTTAAGTAATTGAGACTCGCTTTCCAACATTTCTATTTAGTGTTCGTGACTTTTGACTACACGCCCAAATGGAACAAGAGCAATGACAGAATGAGATAATAATGTGAAAATTAATCACTTCATATAATACTTCCTCTCTCTCTCTCTTTGCTAACAAGAATATATGTATAATATTCAGACTCACTCAGAGATTATGTTCTTATTATAACAACTGAATACTTAGAAAAAAGAAAAAAATTCTTGAGATATGTAGCAGCGAGTATAAAAATCTCTTCTGCACTTGTGACTAATTAGCAGTAAAAAAGTATTTTTATGTATATATTTTTTATTCCTCAAAGTTTATAATGACTTACATAAACTGTACTACTTGTAAACCTTCTATATCCATAGCTGTAGTGATTTCACGCTCCAACTCATTTTGATATATTCCAAAAGTTGAAGAACTACTTGTTTCTAGTGCTCCAGTCCATGGTTTTCCTATTGTTAGTGTAATACGGAAGAATCCTAGTACAAGAAAAATTTGTGTCAATGAGTGTCATCATAAAAAAAGACATGAAAACTTTAAAATTATTCATATACTTCTTTCAAAAGCTGGTGAGATTGTTGTTGTTGTTGTTGATGACGTTGTTTGGAATGAAGGAATTGGACGGTGAGGTCTTCCTTCTTCATCATCACCTGAACCATTTTCATCTCCAGATCCATCGATAAGATCTTCATCATCATTATAGTCAGACTGTGAGACTCTGATATTTCTTCGCCTAGAAGTCAATGCTTCAGCCACTGGCTCATCTCCTCGTTTCTTATTATCTGACTTTGTAATAGTTGTTGTAGATGTAGTAGTAGCAGCAGTTGGAGAAGTTGACAACAATAATGATGACTTTCCATCATTTATTTTACTATGACTAAAATACCTTTCTGTCTTTCCTTGTCCTTTCTCATCCCACCAATTTTTCTTTTTTACATGGCTTTTACTACTACTGTCTGATGAGATACTTGAATTTTTTGAGTTACTAGTCTGTGTAGTAGTTAGGAAATGAAGACCATTGGTGAATGTTGGCGACGGATTTCTTTTATAATGTACAGCTTTTGATTCCGATAGTACTAAATTGAGTTCTTGACTATCCTCAAATACAAGATCATTTTCTGACTTCTGTATAGAAAAGAAAAATAATATATAGTAAAATATTTTGACTGTAATATAAATGAGAAAAGAAGGGCATATAAGGAAGCGAAGATGAAATTGGATTATTCTATTTACAATATTAATTTTATAGAACTTTGCATGACGGTTATAGTCGTCTATGGAGAAATATTTCATTTTCTATATATGGTATGTCAAATAGTGACAGGTTTTTTCCAGAGAAAGAAAAGTCACACGAGAGATATTCAAACATTGTCACTGGCCAATTCAATATGTAAAACATGCAAGAAATCCTAACAAAAATGACAGGCATTAAACTAATGAAAATTGTATTGACTGGCGAGTGAGAATCAATTTGGTATAAGTGAATTCATTGCTAAACTAAAATTAGTGGTCATTAGCACATTACAGAACGATGTAATTATAATTATTTGCAATGTAAATATATTTTGCACTTGACACACCTTAGAAATTATCTCGTAATTTATACTGTAGTAAGAAGTCAGTGTCAATGCCACAATTATTAATACTGCTTGATGTCAATGTATCTTCTTTTTTTTCTTACGTTTTGATGTCTATAAATACATTTTTCCATTAACAATACAGAATTATTAAATTACAGTTCTAGACACTAAAGTGTTGATGACAAGATATAGGTAGTGAAAGTGACTATGAGCTCAGAGCTTTTATAACATTGTCTCTCTCAAAATCATACAATAATAATCAAATGTAAATAGTTTCTGACAAGATGAAAATCCAATAAAGAAGTGTTCAGGGAAATTGTATATATAAAGTAATATAGCTCACATGTGTATACTAAATAAACTTATAGTTCTTGTCTTTCCATTTTACAAAATATAATTAAGATAGTCAGTATGTATATAAGAAAAAAGACTTCCTGTTAGCATTCAAAGCTTCCTAACCTTGTTTTTATAAAGTAGTTGAAGTTTGGCACACAAGTGATGCCTTCATTTTTCAATAAACGCAAAGAATTTCAACAAGTAACTGACTTGTAGGAGGTTTGTTTTTTTTCTCACACGCAATTTTTACTCTGACTATAGATCTATAGTCTTCATGATATCTACGCAAATGAATTGCAACAAGAGACGAAAGGCACGTACTACATGAGTCAAGAGATAGAGTTGGAGATGTAAATTATACTTGCTTCAGATTTTTCAAAGATGTATATATGATACGCTCTTATATTTTGCCACACGTCGACCTAAAGCTCTAACAATCTGTAAAGCATCCAAGAAAAATCTCTTTTTAAAAGTGAAATGCATATTCTGGAAAGAGTTGAGATGAGAACCCCTGAAGAGAGGAAAAACATCGAAAGAAACATGAAACACGTCTCTCTTCTTGAAGCTACGTTAGCTATATGTATTCCGTTTTTCTTAATGCATTAAGACTCTAACTAGAAGAACATGATGTGCTCGCTCAGTTGAATTATAATTTACTTCTTATAGAATAATATAACATTATTATTACTAGGTGTAAATAAAAAAATTCTAGTACAATTTTGATTTATATCAAAAAATCAATATTTAAAATATTTTATCCTATCGTCTTCAGACAATTGTACATCTGGTTCTGTGCAAAATAAGCTGATGGAAAAGCGAAGTATAATTACATATCTCGTATGTAGATTCTCAATCTGAGCTCTGTTTGGGATTTTGCCATGAGTTTTATTGGCAACAGTTTTATAAGATTGCTTTATTATCAGTAGAGAAGTCAGTCGTACAGATAGTATATATAATCTTGTCCATATGATATAATTCACTGACAACTTAAAATTGGAATTCACTACATTAGAAACTAATCTTGTGTGAATTGAGAATTGCACTTTATTTATATTATCATTCTGTTCCGACATTTTTAGCAAAACAGAAGGATTATGGAATTATTATGTCTTTTTTCT
>VCNE01005734.1:0-21290 GCA_009869805.1 Oncopodura yosiiana
TGGTCTTCATTTTGAGGTACTGATCACTTAACTTGATCACTGATAACTGAAGAAAATAAAACTTTGAAAACTCAAGCTCAAAAGTGTAAAATTTTTTGTGCCATATAGTATAATAATGCAACAGAAAGATGCTATTATATTATAGTTTTAATCAAATTTACTCTCGAATAATGCTGCTGCTTTTTAACTCTGCAAAAGAAAGAAAAAAATAGTGCATATAAACCTGTACATATATAGATTTATGAAATTATGTCAAACTACTTCAGTTAATAACAAGTTTCAGATAATATAAATATGAGAGAGCTTTTTAGTGCAAACTTTTAATGTAAACTGCATGAGGGGTAAATGCTAATCTTATCAGACAATTTTTAATACTAATATATACATATAACATGTCATATATAAGGAATTATGTTTTAATGATGATTTGATGACTGATGAAAAAATTTATGTTGTAAAGTATGTTAGCATGTTCAATCTCTTGCCAGAAATTTTTTGTTGTTGAGAATGCTTTTAAATATCCTGAATTTTTTAGACATTATACATTATGCCATGTAATTTTTAATTTGCCATATACACTATATTACATTTAAAAACTTATATATTTAGAAATATAGCATTTACTAATATTTTCTTCTAATATAACTTTATATACTACAAATCTACTTATTATATAATGCCTGCATTAATACATTTATGATAATAATTAATTGCTACATACATATATAAATACAAAATGTGCCATTCCATACAATTAAAAAGATATTTGTATAACCTTTTGTGTACTTTATCTCCTTATACAAACCTTTTGTAGAAATTTTTAAATTTTAAACTTGAAAAAAATGATACTGTACTAATATTATGTCAACTAGCAATAAGTTAACAAAAAGTAAGAAGATGAAACTATTTGTTACCTGAATTTTAACTGGAAACATAATGTGACGCTCAGAGCTGTGAAAAGAAAAAGATGTATGTAACTCTATATATCATTTTAATTGCCTATATTACTTTTATTGTTCGGACCAAGTGAACTAAATTAAAAGAAAAAAAATGAAGAAATGTAGTACCTGTATAATTATAATGATGACAGAGATTTTACTAGCCAAAAATGAATAAATAATATATAAAAATGTGCAAATTTTAAAAGATCATTTTTGTTTGATTCTTTATATATATATAGATTTATTTATATAATTAAATTCTACATTATACAATATATGACAATGATTTTTTTCTGTTGTATGCGTGTGTGTTTGAGTTCTCTTGTTCACAGAACATTTCACTTATTTATACATATACATATAACAGAGAGGTCAATGAAAAATAAACAACAAACAAATGAAATACTTATTTGGAATCAGTAGAGTACAGTAGAGCGTTACATAATTAAAGAAAGACGTAATATATGTTTCATTAATAATTAACTGAAAAGACTTAGTTTTTTTTCTCTATATAATATATTAATTTTTTTAATACATAAACAGTAGATCAACGTACTGTAGTATGTATATATCTAAGGCTAAATTTTAGTATTCGTTTACATATATATGTAATTTTAATTTATTAGTATATTATTATTATAGTAGTTGTATTTGTCATCATCAAAAGGAAAAAAATTCTTCACAGAAGAAAAGGAATGAAGAAAAAACTGGTTATTTACTTCTTAAATATATGACCAAGTAATATATAGTAGAGTTTTTTTTGAGCATGTGTATTTAGAGTTTTAGAGTCTAAATTGTTTGAATGTTTTTTTTTTAAAATTATCTCTAGGTTAGATGTCCAAAGACTGGATTATGTCGACATATTTTAGGCCCATGTTCTTCGTAGTCAGCTTTCGTATGACATACTTGATAAAATTCAGGCTGTAATCAAGAAAAAATATTATAGAGCTGAAAAGAGTTAAAAACTAAAAGTGTATTATTAATATTCATACCGTAGAAGCCAGCATACTTCCACCAAACCATACAGCGTATCTTTGCATGTGATGAGAAATCACTTGAACATCCATTGGTTTAGGCTATACATATTAAACAAAAAACACGTCAATGTCAATATTTACTTTATGAGCAAAGGATGTGACAAGTTATATATATATAGTTTCGTCATTCTTTCTCACCTTAATTCGTCCTCCACTAAGGGTTTCACTTAGTTTAAGTCGACCATCAACTACACGTTTAATATCTCTTTGAAGTCTTCGACCAAAGTCTCTAAACATTGTTGATCCGCCAGAGAGAACAATACTAGAGTAAAGTGGACGCCTTACATCAATTGGACAATTTTGTATAACATTGTCTACAATTTCTGGAAAGAAATTGGCAAATGTGTGTTTAGTTAAATAAAAAATAAATATATAATATATTATATACCTGATATAGGTGTTACAAAATCTGGATTTGCAAACTGTTTGTTATATGACACAAAAATATAGTGATTAAAAGAATCATTTATTAAGATAAGATAACAAGACAAATCAATAATATGAATAATAATAATAATACAAACCTCAGGATGGAAGAAAATTTCAGGTCCTAAAAATCTTTCATAACCTACATCCACCATAAATTGTTGTCTTGTAATTGAATTCATGCCTTCATATTTCTTAATCCATTTGGAAGGATCAGAATCATACTTGGCAAATTCTTTGGCAATGTCTGGACAGATATAACAAAATCTTTCTTTTATTGCTTTGGCTGTCTCTAATGACTGCTCTGGTGGAATCCCTATTTCTCTCTCACGTAATAAACTTTGAATGAAATAAGTAATATTTCGTCCTGCTATTGGAATGTGCTTAATACAGCTCCCGATTACATAACCTTCAGCCACAGGAATTACTATAATTGAATAATAGAAAACATGTTGTTACACAAAAAAATGAATAATAAAGTATTATTGAGAATTTCACTAACCATGAGTAACACCATCACCACTATCTATAACGATGCCAGTCAAAGTTCTCTCTTCTAAAGGTCTACTAGCCCATGACGCAGCCTAAAAATTTTTAAAGAAAAAAGATTGTCATATAGTATTGTTAATAATTAAGTTCATTTTTTTAAAAAAAATACCAGTGCAAGAACAGCTTGTACAGCAATATAGAGACCAGGAACATTGAATGATTCAAACATAATTTCAGCAGTATACTCTCGATTTTCTGGTGTATTCAACGGTGGCTCAGTCAGTAAAAAATGATGATCTTCTGGCTCAGCTCGTAAATATTTAAATATACATTGTTCCAAAAACTTTTCCATTAAGTCCCAATCTTCAACTAGACCATGCCTGACAGGATACTATATACATATAGATAAAACAAATAAAGAAAAGGTACTATGTTATAGTCTTTGCGTATATAAATAAATAAACATTATGCAGCAAAAGGAGAGAGTGAGAGGACGATGCATGCATCATACTTTTATATGTATACATACATGCTATACTGTGTACTGCTACATAAAATGTATATAATTTTATGATTTTTTTACCTTTACGGCATAACCAGGATTTTCAAATGCTTCATCTCCAATAAAAAAATCTAAATCTTCTACACCTTTAGTTAGTCTACGGGCATTTTGATCTCCTACTTTTGCTGATTCTCTGATTGCTATTGCTGATGGAAATATAAATTGTGGTTCTTTATTACCAGCAAAACCTAATTTTGTGTACCTAAATATAAAAACATCAAATTAAGTTTATATAGATATAAAATATAATAAAACCGGCTTAAAAAAATTGTCACTTACCCGGTACCAACATCAATGACACAAGCCGGAAGCCTCCCTGCCATCGTCACTAATATATAAATTTTCTTCTTCTTCTTCTAGATAGAGTGTCTAGAAAGAAGTACAAGGAACAACAGAACTTTTATAAATAAAAAATCCTTCCTGTTGGCACAACTGTCAAAAATAAAAGGAAATACGATATAAATATTTTAAAAAATACTATTTGGAAACTTTGGCTGAGTCAGCCTTCCGGGTTTCAACTTATAGTGTAAAAGTAGTGAAAGCAAAATATGACTAAGACTTGCAGAATAAAAGTATACTACCTGAAAATGACACACGGAGAGAACCGACTATATTATACTGATAAAAAATACACTCCCAAATCTTAGCTAGGGGGTATTATATCTCTATCAGCGCTTGTATGCAATGCGCGAAAACCAAAACTTTTGCCTCATTTAATCTCTCTATTTCATTTTCAGGTATGGTTTATGCATTTACTTCTTCTTTAAGATTCATCATGTAAAAATCGGTTATATTTTTCATGAAGGTCAAGTATTTGTACAAAAATTAATTAATTATCTATTAAAGAAGACATACAGACAAAAATATTATGCAGCATCATTCAAAATATGAGAATAGTCTTTCCAAAATTGTTCACCGATGATATCACAATTTAATTGGACCATGAGTTCTTCTTCTTCTTCTTTACTTTCAATTTCAATAGTTGATGATGACTCCTTTGGTTTTGTTGGTTTCTTTTTACATGACAGTCTTTTTGTTTTATAAACTATAACTGTTCCTTTTTTGAATAGTTCAGGTTCATTATTATAATTGATTCCAAATTGTGAAAATAATATTTCATTCTTATCAGCGGATAGCGTTCCAGATAATCTTTTCTGAGCTTCAGTTGTTGTCATATTCCCTTTTAAGACTAAATTCCAAAAAGTAGTATTATACAAATTATTAATATGACAGTCTGCTTGTCTCCAGCAAAGATAATCTCTGAGATTTTTATCTGTTGGATATAATACAATCCTTCCATCAAATGAAGGAGGATAAGCAAGTTGTACATTTGGAAAATAGTCTTTCCAATGGAAAACAAATGTTGCTGCAAACTTTGAGACAAGAGTTGTAATTATTTTTGTATTTCTTCTTTGGAATATCTAAAAAAAGAACAAAGTATAATTATTAATAGTATCAGCATTAAATTATAAGCTACTAACCTCTGCCTCACGTCGGAAAACAAATGAATACTCATCACTTTGACCATATGCTAAAACAATATCAGTGTAATCCTTTACAATTGTTCTTGCACAGTGATTCATCAAATCCAATGCTCTACTATCATTTGGTCTTGTCCAATCATGAGTTTTAGCTAATTTATGGAACCCTAACAAACAAAAAGACAAATAAATAAATTAAAACAATCAAGTTGATTTGGGATTCAATGAACAATAAATATGAAATACCTCTTCCGTCAATTCTGGCAACAGCCCAACAATTTGGAACCAGCTTATCTTCTGTCTCAAAAGTTCTAACATATTCCCATTTAGAATGTGCCATTGTTGTATTATGGAAACTTTTGAACCATGACTTTGTTAACAATGCTACTAGATTTTTTAATTTTGCACGACTATTCATATAAAACAAAAAAAAAAGGATTGCAAACTTTGATGAAGAGAAAAATGTGCGATTCAAAAAAACGTGTTTTCTTTTGCCAATCTCATTTTACCGCGCTATGAAATCATGCATCTCAAAACAAAAACATTAAACCAACAAAAACCGTTCTTTTTATTTTCATAATCTGTATTATAATTCATTTTTATTATTTTTTTATACTTTATCGGTTATAAGCATTATTTATATAACCACGACATAATATGTAAGATTAATATATTATATAACTAACAATAATAATGTAATAGTAAAGTTACGACAAGAAGGAATGAGTAGAACGGAAACTTATAGAAGAAACAATAACTCAAAATATATATACTTTGACATAGTTATACATCAAGAAATAACTAAATATACTTTTATAGATAGGAATTATAGGTAATTGAAGTAAACGCAACTTCCACTGTGTCAATATCATTATTACATTATAGTCATTCTAAGGCAAACAACACCATTAATTCATTTCGTGTTTATAATTACAACGACGGCAATCCTCTATGTGATGTATCAAAAATATTGATTTATACATATATTGATACAATTTTATACTAGACTACTTATTTTATCACTCTTTTGTAAAATAATGACAAGATTTTCAAGATTATATATATTTACAACATATAAACAAATTAAAAAAATTGTACATTCATTTACGGATACTCTAGTTAATTCGTTAATTTTACTGCGCCCGTAACTTATTACTCTTGACAAAACGATTAAACTAATAATTCATTTTATATACTTATAACGCGTTATTATATTATAATGGTAACTAAAATGTAGTTACAAAATAATGGAATGCCTGATCACGCATGGACTATTTAGAGATTGGTTTTGGAGGATGATGAGCTGGATCAGCGGTTAACAATGCATAAGCATCCTTTTTACATGCATGAAATAAACGAGGATAAACTCTTCTTAAATAAAACACCCAAACAATGTGATAAGCAGTTGAATCCTGGAATCTGATGACTGCATATTTTCTTAAATCGTTACATTGAATAGTTCCATAAAATAAGAAAGGAACTCCCTTTTTCTTCTGCATATCTGTGTAATCTAGTTTAACGGCATAGTCAGACTATTTATGTAAAATAATAAAAAAAAGTATTAGTTTCTGAAATACTAATAAAATAAAAAAACCTTTATATTTCATTACCACGCTTCCATCATCATCCTTATTATTATTAGTAGGGAGATTTTCATTCTCTTTAGGAGTATCTATCAACACATCAGAGTCATTTGGTGGTGCATCAGTAGTAATCACTTCTTCATGAGATACAATGTTGTTGGCAATAGAATCATCAGCTTCTTTACGTTTTTGTTGTTGAACTTTTCTTTTCTTATTGTTAAACTTGGTATTTTGAATTGCACGTTTTAATCCTCCAGATCTATTCTTATTTTTAGAATTATATATTTCATATCTCTTATTGTTTTGTGAGTAAGAAGATTTTAATTTTGATGGTGATGATGAATTAAATAATCGACGCTGTGCTAACTTTGTATTATTCCGAGTTGCATACTTAAAAGGTTTTAATGGACTATTACTACTGGAATCTTTCAAGTTCTTTTCATTTACTGGGTTGAGTGATGATGATTCAAGTTGTTTTTTGTCTTTAATAGAGTTCAAAACAAGAGTTTTTACTTTATCCTTATCTTTTTCAAGTATAATTTTAACTTCATCTGAATCTTTGTTTAGTAATTTCATCAATGTTTTCTTACTTCTATGTACTTTTGGTGATGGTCCTTCAGTTATTTCTTTATTATCCAATTGTCGAGATCCAATAGTAGTAGTAGCAGTAATACTAATACTTTGTTTTGTTTTATCATGATTATTATTATTTTTTTCAATATCAAGTTCATTTTGATTGTTATCAATTGATTTAGTTGTTTTTAACTTTTCCTTTGTCATACTACGATTGTGATTATTATTGACTACAATGGCATCTTTACTTTTATTTTTATTATCACGTGCACTTTTTTGACGATCATTTACATAAACTCTTTTTATACTAGTATGTTCTAAGCTAGGTAAAATCACAGACGATGATGATGATGATGAAGAAGTGGCAGTGCTTTTAGTAGTACGAGTTGACATGGCTCGTTTTCTAGGATATCTTTTTCTGTCTTGCTGACGTTTCTTTGAAGCTAATGTCGGTGAGATTTGGTATGTATAACCTATTCCATTATTATCAGAGTGTTGATGATTTTGTAAATCTTTTGTTGGTGAAGTTCGTATAACTTTGATTGGAGGAATTCTTGACTTTTCCTCTGAGAGTTTTGTTGGATTTAATGACGACTGTTTTTTAAAGGCAAATGGTGCAAAAGTTTTTGAAGATTCTTTAAGATGATTTGATGTTCGATAAGCTGATTTTTGTATAGGCACTACAACATTAGTGACATTATTACTAGTAGCAGTACTAGTAGCACTTTTCTTTTTTGGATTTTCTGGTTCATTCAGAAACTGCTTAATAAGTAACTTTGACTTTGGTAACAATTCTTCATATACCCAACTAGTGTATAGTCTGTAATAAATAGTAAATAAAATCAAAATAAGTATAACAAAGTCAATCTAAAAATTGTGATCTTAGTAATAATTTTAACTTACGGTATCCAGCCTTTCCATTTAACATAAAATTGTCTCTTGTTGTTTCTTATTCTTGATGCAAGTATCTTTTCAACTCCAGGATTATCTTCAGTTGGACGACGTCGAACTTGTATTACCTGTTTACAAATATTCTTGTTTTTGTCCTTCCCTTTTTCAGCAGGTTTAACTTTTGATGTTGTTTTATGATGAGCTTTCTGTTTTGTTGACTGTGAATTTTTTCTTTGCTCCAGAAATTCTTCAATCATGGGACGACAATTTGTCATATTCGCTTCTGGTTCCCAAGTATTATGTTCTCTGTTGTAAGTAAATACAAATGAATAAAGACAGATATAAAAGTTTACACTTGTTAATATATTATATTATTCAACAAAAACTTACTCTGACCAACCAAGCCACTTTACAAAAAAGAACCTTTTTCCATCTTCAATTTTTGAATCAATAATATATTCAATATCATACTCTTTACTATGTTCTTCTTCTACTTGTTTATCATTATTATCTGGCTCTGCTTCCGATTCTGGCTCAGCATACTTTCCTTTCTTTTGTACAAGTCTCCTAGTATTTCTGACATCACCTATTTTAATAATAAATTAAAAGCAAACATTGAATATAACAAAGTCAACATCATCACTACCAGAATAAATATCAAGGTAAAATCAATTATGATAATTGATGTATATTGATGATATTATGAATGAAGGTATTATACATATATACTTACAAAATCTAGCAGGAAACTCATATGTATCAGCTCGTCTTTTTCGACTACCTGGTCCAATCATTTCATCACTATAAGTTGACGGCATTATGTAGTACATATATGTCGTTATTGTATTGATTATTTCCTACAAATAGTAACAAGAACATGATTAATAAAGTGATATAATTCTCATATCTTAAAAAAGTATTCAATAATTCAAGACCACTTACTTAGTTAAGATTTATTCTTGGCTTTCCACATTCAGTCCTTAATCTCTTATTAACTAATGTATCTAAAAAGTTACAGCTCTTTGTATTCACATTTCCTGACTCAAGTGTTCTTTCACTACTAAAGATTATCAGACTTCCACTTGTTGATATTACAGAAAAAAGTTGGTCATGTCACAGATGTCACATGATGGGAATGACCAAAGAGATTACCAAATAGTAAATTATCATGTGAGAACTTGTAATTTGAAATGAAATTGAAATTTTGAAAGCTCAAAAGATCAGGAAGTTGTTTTCAACAACGACGTGGAAAAAAAGAATGAAGAAAAAATGTTTATGAAAACCGCGCATGAAAATCTCGTGTTTAATTTTTTGCTACCGCCTTTCTCGTCATTATAATAAAATGCATTTCATTTCATGAAAAATAGAAAACGGTTTTTGTAAAGAGATTTAATTTTTATTTCATCTGTTATGACAAAGAATGCTTGCCACAAACCCATCGAACTTGTGGAATTGATTTTATATTTGTAATACATTTTATAGAGAGATGCTCACATTGACATGCATATGCTCTACATCCTTTTCTCTTTTTTAATTTTATGGACAATTTATCAAAATCTGGCATATTATTTCGAAGAAATAGATAATCCGTTGAGTCATCCCATACATAATTGTCAAATGTTATAACATCAAAATCACATTTGATGCATTTCAATTGATCACATGGTCTGCAAGCAAAAACAACAAATGTTTGAAGTGTTACTTAATTTCTTTTCATGTATATTAACGATTTTTTATAAATATTTTTACTTTTCAATTCCTCCTGCTTGAGATAGACCCATAGGCTCATAACTTCCTGAGAGATAAACTGATGGAAAACATTTACGACTGTCAGACTCACCACTACTTCCTTTTTTCTCTATAGGAATTGGTTGTTTTGTCCATGATGGATTTTGTCTTCCAAATGGATTTGTATCTTCAAATGTAAAATCTTTTAAAATTTCATCTACTTCTTGCCAATTTGTAGTTTGTTTAGTATTACATTCACAATCTTTTGCAGGAATTTGTGCTAATTTTTGAGCTTCAACGCTAGTAAAATATCGTTTCTCAACTTGATCTAACAATTCATCTATTTCTTTTCCGCTAGTAGTAGTAGATTCATCTAGTGTTGTCGACACTTTTTGTGACATGACCTATATAATATACACTTTAATAATGTGTTTATTTACACTGTAACTATGATACGGATCGTAAAACTTTTTCTCATTAAAAGTAACCAATCGATAATGAACGTAGTATGAGTTTATATATCAATGAAACTATGACAACTCATCACGTGATTTAATATATTTCGCTATTATGGATTATTGGGATTTTATATATATTTTTTATTGTTTGGCAGTTATTATTATATTCTCATGTACTTCCAATTTTTTTAAATCTACAATATGAACATGACTAAACAACAGTAGTGTAGTATTTTACATTAATTTTAACTATTAAATATTATGTTCACGTTTTCACTACTTTGAAGCATCTACAAGGGCTTGTGCAACTTCTACAGCAATCATTGCTTCTGCTTTCTCTTTTTCTCCAGAGGCTCTTGAAAGTGCTTGCTGTGCTTGATTTAATTCATTTTGAGCTGCTCCTGCATCAATTAAATCCAATGGAACAGCTTCTTCTGCTAGGATTTGTACTGTTTATTTAGAAAATAAAATAATTAAGTTCCATAATCGTATTAATAGATTTAATGAGATATAACTTACCAGAAGAATCCTCATTGACAGTTATGGAGCCAGATGAAACAAAGTACTTTTTAATTTGATTATCAGACTCGATAACAGACAAAACACCTGATTTCATTGGAAATAAAAAGATAAAAAGCTATAGAATTGAAATATAAACATTATGAAAACAATTGTGATCTAACCTGGCTTTAAAACTGCCAATGTTGGAACATGATTAGGTAAAATGCCAAATGCTCCAGAGAATGAAGGAACATCGATTTGCTTTACATTAGCATTGTTGTAATAAACCTAGCCAAAAGAAAGTTGGTTAGTATTTTTTTCATTTAATTCAGCATGTGTCTATTTTTTAGATTACCTGGTAAGGTGCAGCAAATGTAAATGCCATTTCATTTCCTCCTGCTGCAGCTGCATAGCCTCTTCTCATAAATCCTGTAGCAAATCGAACTCCAACTCGACTTAGAAACATTTTGAAGTTTTTTAATTTTCTTGAACACTTTTCGGAATTTTCTTCAAAATTTTTTTTGACTTCAACTGCAATGCACCTCTCACACTGATCATATGTTAAACCAATGCGCGAAATTTAAATACTGTGATCTTCTTGTCGGCTGATTATTATTGTTTATTGTTAAAATTTTATTAAAAAAATAAAAACAATGAACTGTTTATTTAATCAGATAAGAAATTTTCATAGTACTCTCTCATTAGCTAAATTACAAATGAGAAGTTGTGTACGATGTGTTGATAATAGTGTAATTGGACAACAAACTATGGCTGAAGGAAAAAAGATCAGAGTTATCCATGTTTATAAAAAAGGAAATAGAAGACCTAAGGAAAGAGCAACAGGAACAATAGGCAAGTAATTTAATTTCTTACAGATGTGATAGGACAGATTACTAATTTGTATTTTTTGTACATTACAGGTGATAAAGTATTGGTGACTGCTAAAGGAGAAATGAAGAAAGCAATAATTGTTGGAGTACGGCAACATCAGCCAGCATTTATACCAAGATCCGATACAAATAATGTTGTCTTAATTGATGATACTGGTACTCCTTTGGGTACTAGAATTCTTGTTCCTATTCCACTTATTCTAAGAAAGCTTCTGAAAGAAAAGACATTTTCAAAAGGAGCTGACTATACTAAATTATTAGCACTTGCAACTAAATTTGTTTAGAACTTGCAATGAAATTAGAATTACTATATGTTGTTTTTTTGTATTTATTATAATAGCCTGAGTGAGTCATATGTGAAAATAATAACACAAAGAGTATATTTATCAGCGTCAAACGAAATAGTTAAGTACTTTTTTATTCCTTTTCTATAGGCACTTTAAAAGTAATCACAGTGCATCGTAAATTCCATAATATCATTTTCAGAAGAACTTACACAATATAATATTATAATCATGCAAGTATATATAATATATTTTATCCATTTCTTTAAAATTGTTGTAATCACAAGCTGCTTTTTTCTCCAGACATTATATATGTATGTATATTTTTTTTAGTTTACACAATTAATTTGTATATAATACGGATAGATATATATATATATATATCTTTTTATTTTTGCTAAAATGTAGTATTGTAGACTTGATCAAAAAATCACCATAAAGGTTCCAGTTTAACATCACTAAATCCATTTTTTCTAGCTTCCCAATATGTTCCTAATAATTTTATAAAAAAAATTATATATAATAATTATACATGTCCAGTAGTGAAATTTTATTTTGATATTACTTACCTTGAAACTCATATTGTTCATTTCCTGAACGAGAATTAGAATTACTTGGTTTAAACCATAGAGGTTCAATAGGCCTTTTCTCATCTTCTGCTTTCTTTCTTCTATCTCTTTGTTTTTGTTCAATTGCTAATTTTGTTGTTTCTGCTGCAGCCATATTACCTTCTTCAAGTAATCTTTGATCTGGTCTGAATCTTGTATCAGTAGGTGGAAGTTTATCTTTCAAACTATCAGGCAATTCATTTAGCTCAATAGCAAAACGTGTAAATCCATAATAACGTGCATGATCTTGTGGCATAGAACCCATTCGCCAAATACATTTTTCACCTACAATGCAATAAATTATAAAAAGACAAATCAGTCCAATCATAATAGAGAAGTGATAAAAAATATAAATTCTCTATTTATTATACCACATACATACCTACATACATCGCTTCATTCCATAAACCATGTAAATCACGAATTGTATTTCCATTACTATTTGTTATTGTCCCAAAGAATTCATTCTTTTTGGCTGACCAATATGAAGCCTATGCACAACAAAAATTTTAATTATCTAGATGATAATTACAAATAATATAGATGGATATTTTTAAAACATACCTTAACAAATGTAAGATTACAAGTCAAACTTCCACTTGTTATTGAAACTTCTCCATACAAATCAACCCATCTTGAGCCACCAACTAGATTATGGACACAAGTAGTGGCTTTATTATAAATGTAATGTTCTCCATATTTTGGAAATACAATATGAGCTTCTCCTAGAGGTTGAATTTCCATTGATTTTCCCCAGAACTTAGTTTTAAGTTGAATTTCTGACCAAAACATCCAATTTCTACCTTCAGCATGTCCAGCAGAAACTGGTGGATGATGACATACTTGTTCAGCAACAAAACGAAATCCTTTATCTTCTCTTACACATTCAAATGTTTCACCAAGTAAGGGATTAAATGGTTTATGAGTTCTAAAAAAAGAGCAAATGAATCAAAATGTGTATGCGGTATTATGAACGTATGCTGTACTGGACACAATCAAGAAAGTAAGTTTCCCTTCCTTGAGAATAAGATAAGCAATGAATGAAACAATTGGTGGTTTAGTTGGGACGTAATTACATAACTGTTTTATAAATTAATCTTTACAGGTATATCAGTATATCAATATTGTTTGTTACACTGTTTACATAAATTATGTCATAAATAATAATAGTAATTATGTCATTGTAAGTCACAAGATGATTACAATTTCAATCTTTTATTCTCCTCTTCTAGAGCATTTAGTCTTTCAAAAACAATACTTGCATGAACAGAAGAATTCAAAATAGTTCTATCTGTAATAATCTGTTCTTGTTCATAACGATAACGAGTATAAAAATCCAAAATTATTTTAAGTGGGCGAACAAGCATCTTTCTTTCTCCGGCGACAAAGTACTTGTAGACATTTCCATTTTTAGCTCCAAAATGTCCATTGCGCAATCTCATATCTAATTCTTGTGATGTCTGCCCGTCATAGACTACTTTGATATCTTCTTCTCGACTGTAGAAAGTTGATAAATGCATGCTTGGGCAGTGGTGTCCAAATGATACTGAATGTCAACAACCTGTCCCAAATGATTATACTTGAGACGCGTATCAAATTTATATTTTCTTTTTAAATTCCTGTTGGCAAGAACTTCGGGTGGAATTGGCTTGTCAATTGTCTCATATGGCAAATCACTAGAGTCGTCGAAATATTCCAAGTTGAGCTTGCTGATCTTTAAAAGCGAATTACTTTCTCGTGAAATCGATTCAAATGTTGCCCATTTTAGTTTCCAATTTTCAATGACGTGAGTTACTTGACTTGCCTCCATTTGAACTGTACCAGTGACACTTTTTTCCAGAGGTTGACACAATGCTACGCGTACAGTAAAACATGCATAACATTTACACTTTTGATAAATCTCCATTACTTCTGTGAACCTCTGTTTGTTTTCTGGTTTACTGTATTCATCTTGAATATTGTCACCTTTTTGATTGAAGAGAGCATCATCATTCATGAGTGCTACTTTAGCTACACTAATATTTTCCTCTCTTGGCTCTTCAGTAGATTCTAATGAGTAGACAAAAATATAAATACGTTTTTAGTAAAAAACAAACAAGAATAATATTTATTGTATTTAATTTACAAATTGTACCTTGTTCTTGAGACTTGATTCTGTATTTCTTAGATACAACAGTTTTAGTTTTTCTCCTGTAGCCAATGGCTGATGTACAGTCAGTTTCGTTGACCGAGACCAGAACAAAAGACAAGTACTTTCCAAAAATAAGTTGAAGCTCATCATAATTGCTTTTGTAAATATGTCTACCAATTCCAGCTATTTTATTTTTCATGAGTCCAAGACAGTCAGTAAACCCAACTGGTTTATTTTCATAATTGTTCATCTCATTAATGAAATCGTCAATTGCTCCTTCTTCTATATCTTCTGTTGGTGAATCCATAATGACCAGACTGTCACAAACTGGAATCTCTACACACTATAAAACAATAAATTAGAAATCTATCAGAAAAATAACATACATACAACGAAAATGATTATAACATACGTTTTGTCCTGGATCTCTGGAAATTCTTGGCAAAGAAGTGTCACTTCTCTTGTCCACTATAATACGATCTTCATTGGCTAATTTGTTAGGAGCACTCCTCTTTCTCTTTACACCTTTACTAACTTCACTTGTTGACATTTTGAACAAACAATTTTCAATTCTAATAATGAAAAGTAGTTGATAAATGACTAACCAGTCAAAACGAAAAACATTTTTTTGAGAAGTAACTTTTATGAAATTCCCGCGCGCTAACTTCTATGGCGTAAGAGATACTAACCTAAAAAATATTAATAAATATATTTAACCTAAAAAAAGCTGAACCATAACCAGAAACAGCAAATGCAGCAATAAGCCCCATTCTTTCTATTGGTGATGCTTCTTTAGCAGCAGCATCCAATAATTCTGAATATTCTAATTCTTCACACATTCTTTGTAATACTCCTAGTGGTTCATTTAATGAAACAGGCATACTAATTCTTGATAAATCCTTTCCAATATTCTTTCTTAAAATTCCAAAAAGTGATGGAAGATCTGCTGGAGCAACTGACGGTAGTACAGTTCTTCTTCCTTCCCTAATTGTTGATAATTCTGGAAAGTCAATTCCATTACTATCGGAACTATGTGTACTGGAAGCTGTAGTAGACTTTATCTTATTCTGATTTAATTTTGAATCCGGAAGTTCTAATATTTTCAACCAAAAAATAAGTAGCAAAATAAATAAAATAAAAATATAAAATAAATTGCAAAAATTAAAAAAGCTTTTAACATCTTTTTAACAACACGACACTAAACAAAAATAGAGTAGAGAAAGTAAATTGTAACAAAAAGTCCTTGATGCAAAAAACACATAAGAAAAAATTTCAACTAGAGTAGAAAATAAACATGAAATAAGAAAAATTGCTACTAAGCTGGAAAAAAGTTGAACAACAAAAAGAATATATTATCTTGTCGTGTGTGAGTGACTGTGAAAGATATATGCAAAAGTAATGTTGTACAATATAGTACAACAACAAGATACATATACATACAATAGAGATCAAGAGATGATATATAACATAACATACCAATTTTAGGAGTTTCTGAAGTTTCACTATTCACAGAATCTCCTTCTCCTTCACCTTCGGAACTAAAACTTTCCTCATCAGAAGATGTTCTATCTTCATCCTTATTTGTATCCATTGCATCATAGTATTCAGAATTACTCATGGAGCTACTATATGATTTGATCTATAAGTAAATAAGTAATAAATTGACCATATCATTCGAGAGATATTATATGTAAAAGTCGTGTAAATATAACATACTGTATCACTATTTGGAATTAGAGTTGGATATGTAAGCTCCAAAGTAGATTCTTTATGAATTCTTGTGAGTCTAGATTTTAATTCGGCGTTTTGTTGTAGAGCTTGGTTGAGAGCATGTCGTAATGTTGCTGCTCCTCCTTCCATTTCTCTTGCAGAGTAGTTTGCTCCAGCAGAACGTACTATTCCTCGTAAACTTACAACCACTATAAGACCATAATAACAATCATTTGTATAAATTTTCATTCATAATTTAGTACACAATACTATAGAGTAGTAGTCTCTTCAGTTGCAAACTTCTATTCAATCTTTCTTTCTTGTTGTGTGCACTGAATTTTTTATTTAAAAAAGCTCATGGGTTTTACTAGTCTTTAGTCTTGTTGATAAATAAATATATTATGAATGAACGTAAATTTTACATACCTTCTTTACCCAAAATTAGAAAATCCTTCAATTTATTATCTTCATCTTTTTTCGATTGTTGTTGCTGCTGTTGTATTGAGTCTAGTATCCCTTGTAAATGTGATAAATCTTTTTCTACAAGACTAATTTCTTTTTCAATTCCTTTTCCTTGCTCAATATTTATAGCTGCGGCTGCAACTTCTTCTGCAGGAGACAAATCTTTACAAGATAAAATGTGCTGCCGATATAAACGATGTTGTTTAAATTGTTCTAGCCATTCCATATAAACTTCTTTAGGTTTAATCTAAACATTAAAATCACAAAGAATTGGAGTATTAATAAAATTTTAAGAACGCCATTTTTAATGCTATTTGAAATATTACTTTAAGATGATAAATACAATCTTCAGCGTCTATATCTACTCTTCCATCTCTTGGCTTGGTAGTTCTATATATTTTTGGAAAGGTTACATTATCGTGTGACATAATTTCATTTCATATATAAAAAAACTTACATGACGCTCAAGCCTGCATCTAAGGTACCATGTATTTTTCCTCTTGCAAGATCCCATCCTGATTTTCCATAAGCTATAACGCCTTTGTCGAGGATAAAGTATCTCTATATTATTATAATGGAATAAGAAGAAGAAAAAGAAAAAGTTGTACAATTTCCGCTATATACATATATATGTATACATAGTAATATCATCATGCAACCTTCAAAGCTACTGTAATGTATAGAGAGTAACTAGTGCATGACACTTTTCTTATGTGATGTGCATTATGATTTATAGTGTATAAATATACGTACCTTGTGATAGCCTAAAGCAAAAAATGAAGAAGAAGAAGAATAAAAATAGAATTAGTTTAGTTTCACTTTTATACAAAAATAGAAAATCTTTAAGAAGTAATATTGCATACATACCTTTTAATGGCCATTTTCGCTTCTTCAGTACAAAACCTTCAAACTTTTTGGGTACTCTAAATTGAAATATATATATATGTTATATATAAGTTATCAAATATATGTAAATGTACAACATTATACAATAAATTGTACTTACGTTTCCCATGTATCTCCTGCTTTCAATCCTTCTAAAATTTCCCAATCCGATCTTCTTGTTCTTTTCTTCACTCTTCCTCTTGGTGGTCTTTTAGGTGCTTCTGAATTTGCATTTACAGTAGAAGATGTACCAATTGAAGATGTTCCTCCTATAGATTTATTAGATACTGGAATGCTTGTTCCTTCACTACTCTCTCCACTGGCCTCCTATAAAATTATATCATTTACATTTTGATTAGTCAAAGATGATATTGCATATTATATTTACTTATTGAAAGACCTTTCAACATTTCAATCTACTCATGTCTAAAATCTAATTAGCTGAATTAGTCAGCTTACACAATCCTACATAAGAAAGAGGTTTCAGTCAGCCTACCTAAAACATCATTCGATGGGAATTTGATATTCTTATTTAATCTACGTAGGAGGAAATATTGAGGCATCGTATGAAGGCATGATATCTCAAATTAGCTGATATGTAGACATCATAGAATAAGTACATATTGAATTACACATTTATGTATGGTACCCAAGAGAGTTCATGAAATGGCTATATATAAATAAGTTATTTTATAATGCTTTCGTGTAGGTAGTTAACGAAATCTAGATGAAGGTATCATGATGAGAAGAGTGAGTGAGAAAACTCTGCTCCACTCGTCAAAGGTAGATAGATCACTTGACTAACTTCTACTTCAATTAATTACTACACGCAAGAGTATCGAACGCTCTATATATCTCTCTCTCTCTCTCTCTCTTTGAAACTTTGATATTTCTGTCTATGCCTTCCACTCTAAAAAGTTTTTCCTCGTGTGTAAATAGAAAAAGATACTAATCTAAACTGATTGATGAGACACAAACATGAAGCTGATGAGATAAAGATGGAAAAAAAGAAGAAAGTTAGACATCAGTGACCGCATAAAAAAAAACTTACATTCTCAGAATCAGGATGTCTACTGGAACTCATTTTTGTATATGTTATAGATTCAATCAATCAATCTGGAAACCTGATGATTTCTTCAATTTCTTATTGATCACAATTATACTATGTTGTACTTTTCACTTGTATTTGAGACGCTCAACATCTCTCAATTAAAATCACAATTAAATTGATTGTAAAAAAAACTAGAATAAATACTGAGGAAAATACTTAACGTGTATAGTATAAACTATTACATAACAAAATATATTCTCTCACAAGTAGTTAAAAATGATTATAATAATAGTAATAATAGGAATACTGTGTCTGTCAAATGTATGTTAAAACTGTTTCAAGGTTCAAGAAGAAGTCTACTTGTTGTATATTATTTTGTAATAATGTCATTTTTGAATGTTTATCAATCAACAACACAATGAATAATAATACGATACGACAACATCAGTTATGATAATGAAATTGCTGTTAAGAGTTGGGTTGAGTGTCGAGAAAAATCGTAATATTATGTCTATATAAAACTACATCAATCCTGTTCCAATTATATTACTTTCACATAACAATTGACTGTTCAAAATTCAATAGGCAACAGGAGTTTTTGATTATGTTTTGTTGCAATTTATTGCTAGTTATTAATAAACTTTCATTTCACATAATATGTTGTTGAATCACACCTTCTCTCTGGATATATATCTGTCAAAGTCAAAAGCACACACCACACAGAAACTTTCCAATTTTAGATTGTTATTGAGCAATGATTACATCAATTTGGCTTCACGATTATATTATTACGTGATCATTGTTAAACAGCTGATGACGGCATGACGTGGATCATTCATAGAAAAAGTAGTAACAAAAAAAATGAGAAAGTCCAAAGTCACTCTTACAAAAAAAAACGTTGAAACTTGAAATCCACGTCAACTAACTGAAATTTTAACTCCAGATTTTGAATCACAGTGCTGGAAATTAGTTTCCACTCCAGTATATGGTATATGATGATTTTTCAGTTCTTTTTTATTTACAGATGCAGATGCAAAAGCGGAAAAATAATCCGCAATGCACCACAGACAAGGTCCTCCACTAAACTGACACAAACTCATATAACAGAGCGCCTTTACTATTCAACTCTTTTTTCTCGCCATACAGCTTTTCTAATGTTATTATTCTCTTCTTCTAGACTTTTCAAGAGATATAAGAGAGAGATTGCATTCATAGAAAGTGAAAACTCAATCTCAAATAGCTTTGTTTCTTCTATTTTATTCTTCTGTTTTTCTATGCTATGTAATAACATGATAAAATTGCGATTCTAGTAATATTCTCTTATAAACAACTAACAGAAGAAGAAGCAACATGTGGAATTCTCATGCTGATGAGAAAAATGAGAATTTTCAGAATATAATAATAGTATAGTACCACCACAAACAAGAAAATAAGCAAAGGTCATGTCATTTTTCATATTATGGGTGCTGTATAACTTGTTACAAACCATTCAGAAAGTTGGTCATATATAACAGGATTTTCTTGTCACTTTTGTAAGAATTTAATGATGCCTATGTATTTATGTGGTAATTTCTTTCATTCATTTCTTCACGTCATTATCATTAGCACGCACATTTCGTGTTTCTTTTTCACTTTTTTTATATATTCATTCATTGAATCAATACTATTAGATTATGCATGCACAATCAAAGTACATTGTAGCAATCTGCGACTCTGGTCATTTCAGAAAGTATATAGAATATAAAATTTAACTACTAAAAGTTCTACTGAAAATTCAACTTTCTGAGACGCATTGTGCAATGCAATATGGCATGTACCCTTTAAGTTGAGAAATTATACTAAAATGCAATATTCCACAAACTTGCCAAAAGTCTCAAGGTCTTCTAAACTTCTTTTAACGGTTCTATTTCCAGAATTGAAATGGAATCTGCAAAGGCCAAAAGCAAAACCGCAATGCACCGAGCTATTCTACTATTTTATAATGTACTACAACTACAAAAGCAATTCTAGAAACTAAAACTGTTGACATCACGCAAATATGCAGTGTTACACAATATATTATAGAATGTGAATGGAATCTAGACACTACTTGACTACAAATGAATTATTTCCTGAGTCTGAAATTCAGACTCTGAATTGATTATTTTAGTGTGTAGCAGTAGCATGTATATGTATATGTCGAAGAGTCAAATCTGTTTCTTCTCTACTTCTCTACCATATTTTGTCTCATTCAAATCTATGAATGTTGAAATGAATTTCCAGTTATGTAAAAAAGTAAATGTATGATCTAGTGTACTACTTTTTTTACATCTCCACAAACAATTTATGATAAATGAACATAATTATGGGTTACATAATTCGGCCACATACTTTTTGCTATTTAATAAATGGCACAATGTAATCTCAATAATAATGCAATCTGAAGGTCAGAAAATTTAATTAGCTGTATCACAATACCCCTAAACTATATAACTAATCTTCAAAATCTTATTTATTGTAGGTTCAATTACATATCACAGGCATATTATATAGATAATTTCACAAATTCTTCTTTTTCTCTTTTCTAGTCTTTAAAATCAATTTTTCTAACTTTTGTCAG
>VCNE01005740.1:0-27727 GCA_009869805.1 Oncopodura yosiiana
ACAGATTACGAGAAAGCTTATGAATTTTATTCTCTAATTGTAAGAAAAGGACCAACAGCATTCTCAGTGTTAATCAAAAGTCTAAATGAAAGTGGAAATAAGCATTTGGCAACTCGATTAGTAAATGACTTTGATAGTAGTTCAGTAAATTTTCAAGGTATTTCTTAGCAAAAATAATATATACTGCTGAGCTAGCTAATTCGCTCAATTTCTTTCACAGTTCAAGATCATCATTTGGACTTAATTATTGAAGAAGCTGAAGTATATATACAAAGAAATGAATGGCAGTCTAAAATACTACGAAAATTAATTAAGTCCGGTGGTTCTTATCAAGACTTGAGAGAAAATACAACCATGACATATTACACTTTATTGTTAACCTCACTAGAAATTTGGATAGCAAGTAATGGAAAGAAAGCTACTTTCAACCAGCTCATTTCTATTTTAAGAAGTTCTGATCAAGAGAATTGTGCTGGTATACATATAGAAAATCTCAAAAAATACTTTTAAACTTTATTTTTATACTATATTGTCCTTTCTTCCAGATAAATTGGAAAGTAGGCGAAATGAAATTTCTGCATTACCTCTTAAATAAATACATTGACATTCATATTATTATATGTGTTTGACTCTATATACATTATTTATTTATCACACTTCATGTACAGACAGTTGAGTAACTTTATCAGCTAACATAAAAAACTGATAAACAGTAGATTTTTACATAATTGTACACAGTATTATTTTCCTGCTGATTAGACAAATGCAATGCCAAAAATAAACATTATCTAATGTCCTGAACTAAAAAAGGTGAGCTCACATTATAAAATCATGAAAGATTTTGAAGAGCAAATAATTAGAAAAAACTTGCATACTTTATGTAAAAATACAACGAATCTCTCAAAGCTATGTACAATATGTGTAACGAGAGAGTTACTTCAGGAGAACCAAGTACAAGAAATTGTAAGTCAAGATTCAACTCACAAAATAAAAATTTGTATCATTGAGTAAAGATTATCATTAAATCTTAAAATGAATTATTTTAGATGGCAAAGACATCAGATTATGATCAAGCCTACCATTTATATTATCTCATACAAAAGAAACCAGATGGTTTTGAAATACTAATTGAAGCATTGGTAGAAGTTGGACATGAAGGTTTGGCAGATTTATTATTGAGTTCACTCGGGCGTTCAAGGCCACAACAACAGCCTAAGATTTCTGCTAATAACTCGACTGTCATTAGCAGCAGTACTACTAGCTCAGCTATAATCACTGGTCAAAATTCTGAAATAGTTTTTCATACAACGAAAAAGGATTCAACCACAGAAAGATTATTAATTGTTGAAAGAGAGCATCTTGACTCAATTATAACAGAAATTGAAGAAATTGTCACTCATGACTGTTGGAAAATAAGAGTATTAAGAAAATTAATTGGAGGTGGAACTTCTGTGTACAAAGAATTGAGACAAATAGAAATTTACTATGATTTGCTATGGACGTCATTAGAAAAATGGATTAATATAAAAGGAAAAGAAGCTACATTCGATTCATTAATTAATGCATTGCGAGAGTCG
The DNA here is from genome assembly GCA_009869805.1 of Oncopodura yosiiana. Lineage (NCBI taxonomy): Eukaryota > Metazoa > Arthropoda > Collembola > Entomobryomorpha > Oncopoduridae > Oncopodura > Oncopodura yosiiana. The sequence continues at coordinate 1,578 of VCNE01005740.1, forward strand.
GATGAAAATTTGTGTGCAGGTTAGAATAAATATAACTATATAACTTATATTATACTTTTCAAATAAGTTGAGATTAAAATAGAGCAATTATATTCAAATAAGATTAGATTAAAAACTGAAAAAATTTCTTCTTATTTTTATGTGCAGACAAAATAGAACAAATTCGAGATGATGTTGGCTTTACTGGATCTTTTAAAAAGTTGCAAGTTAATAAGTGACTTGTCAATAAAATGATATTATTTCGAAAATGAACTTTTATTATTCTTTCTTTTATTACTCTGTTACAAAAATGTTGGCATATCTATTATTTAACCTTCTCCTTCCACCAGTAATTGTTTCAACAACACTTCCTGCTGTGGTAACTTCTTCATTATTAATCGTCGTAGTTGAGATTTCTTCTTGTTGTGTTGTAGTTTCAGGAACTTGAGTACTAGTTTCTTCCACAACTGCTTCTTCTGTTGTCACAGTCGTCTCAGGTTGTTCTATATTTTCAGTTGTAGTTGTTGGATAAACTGGTGGTAAATAATCTGGATTCCATGTACGCATTATCATGTCAGCTCCTTTTTCTGCCACTAACATGGTCGGAGCAAAAGTATTTCCAACAGGAACAGAAGGTATAACTGTAATTTTATAAAATAATACAACTTATTAATTACTTCAAAGTTGTTAGCACCAAATATAAAAATATACCTGAAGCATCAATTACACGAAGATTTTTAGTACCAATTACTCTCAATTCACTATCAACAACAGCATTTTTCGAGTCTTTTGTACCCATTGAACAAGATCCTACAATATGATGAAGTGTAATACTAAATTGTCTAATAAAACATTCCCAATAATCTTCAGAACGAAACTCTACATTTTCACAACCAGGAAATGCTTGATTTGTAAATCTTCCACCAATTTTTTGAAATGTTGTTGTATTTTCAACCATTTCAACAGCTTTTTGAACACCTTGAACCAAGACTTTCATGTCTTTTTCATCATCAAAATAATTAGGATCTATTATTAAATGTGAAGTTGGATCTTTACTAGATGCTTGAATATAACCAGTGGATTTTGGTCTAGCTAAAGATACAATGATAATAAATGAATCTTTTCTAGTAGCATGTTCCCAATATTGTTTCATTGTTTCTAATCTTGGTCCAAATCCATGACTAAAATGCTCAGCAAATCTTTCATAGCCACCAATTCCTAAAAGTAATAACTGAATGTCGGGCCAATTGGTTTGATTTGCTAGTTTGGCATAGTCTGAACTAATGAACCCCATAGCCATTGCTGCTGTTCTGTATTATTGTAAAAATTGATAAAATAATATACATATTTGCCATATTAATATATGCATTTATACTTACGATGCAAATGGTCCACTACCAAATGCCAAATATTCAGTAATAGAATTGAGATCAAGATCTCTGTCACCCACAAAACTAACTTTTTCGTCAACAAAAAAGGGTCCTGAAATTTAATTTAAAGTACATATAATCTATACTAGTGAGCTTATATGTATGCACTCAAAGAATTTTATTACCGAGATATGTAGATATATGATCTTGTAAATTATTTCCAACAGGTAGTTCTTGTCTTACAGGAATCTAAAGAGTTAAAACTACATAAGTTTTTTTTATTATAAACACTAGAATTAGTAAATACACTTACGCCTATTGACTCTAAATGCTCTTTTTCTCCAATACCACTAAGTTGCAAAATCTTAGCGGAATTCAATCCTGCTGAAAGAATAACTTCTTTCATTGCCAATGCTGTTCTATTATATCCATGTCTTGAGTACTCAACTCCAATCACTTCATTAGTTCCTTCTTTGAAGACTAGCTGCAATAAAAAAGTTTTAGCATTACAATCACTAAAAAGTTGAAATGAGTGACAAATAATCTGAATGTCTGAATGTCATATACCTTGTCAACATGAGCAAACTTTTTAATTGTAAGCCTAGGATTTAAAAATCTAATTGGTCCAATAAAAGCACAATATGTAGAACATCTTTGTCCACCACGACTAATTGGATAGTAAATATAATCAAATCCTTCAGTGTAACGTCCATTCAAGTCCTTAATTGGATAACCCATATCTTGTGCAGCTTTCAAAAAATAATCAGCCATTCCAGTCCATGGAGGCAATGCTACTCTCATTCTACCCTCATGACCATGTGTATCATCATTACGATATGGACCATCAAAATTTTCAGTACGACGAAAGAATGGAATTAATTTTTCATAACTCCAAGAATCATCTCCAGAAATTTGAGCTACATTGTCCCAATCTAAAGGATTTCCTCTTGATTGAATCATAAAGTTGATGTTGCTATATATTATAGTTATTTTGAAAAAGAAAAATTGAGATGCTTTATTTTCATATACATGTAAAAAAGATCAATTTTCTAACCTGGTTCCACCTGAAATGCAATCAACCATTAATTTTTTAATGCGAACTTATACATTTACAATAAATTATTTGATTTACCCAAAGACTTTCCTTGTGACCAATGACTTCTTTGCTCAGGTATTGAGAGACAAGAGTTGAATTGTGGTACAGTCTTGAATGTTAAATGTTAATTAGTTTCAATATATTATGCATAAATGTAAAGTATTATTACTTCATGCTGCCAATCAATTTCTTTAAAGTTTAGTGTAAAGAACGACATTCCAGGAATTTGTTGAACAGGATGCTACGACAAACTTTATAATAAAATCTTTTCCACTTTATATAAATGGATTGGTATTGCTAAAAACTCACCGGCTCACCACCTTAGAAAATATAGAGTTATTGTTTATTTCAAGTCAGTAATATCATAATAATTATAACATTATTACCTGCCTCTAGCAGTAGTACTTTATATTTTTGTGCTATATAAGAAGTATAATAAAATGTAAAATCTTTATATCTATCTGTCCATATATCAACATAAATAATAAACTTTAAAAGTTTACACAATCTGTTCGCAACCAAACCACCAGCAGATCCTATCATATTTATATTTTTTGATTAATTTAAATCATTTAATTAATCAATAATAAATCAAAATAATTCATACCAGCTCCAACAACAATAAAATCAAATTCCTCATATTGCCCACGTTCTGATATGAATGCAGAGAATCCATCATTAAAAACATCAAAGTCATGCCAGACCCTTAAGTACACTGGCATCTGAGCAATTATGGCATAGAGTAAAGGAACTACGGCCAATAACCCTGCAGAAGGATTACTAATGAGGTTAAATGAAGGCACAGGCAATTGCCTTAGTTGTTCTACAATCCCAGACATTTTTCTTCTTCTCAATCCTCTCAAATCCAAATTAACACTGATGACTCGGAATGCATATAAGAAGGACAATCTATAAATTATACAAAAGTGACCTTAAGCATTCATCCTTAGGTAGGGGTCAAAGTTTTCTTTACGGCTACAATTGGACTTTTTATATAGGAGGAATGAACTTGTATAATATTGTGTCATTCATTTTTATAGTATAAGTATGTACATTTCTAACTGTCCATATATATAGATTCTTTCTGATTAGAACAATAAGAGTAATTTTTATCATATGCATACAAATTAGAAGAAATATGTGTGTAATTAGTACATATAATTGCACATGTTCAATAAATGTGTCTCATTAATTGACAGCAGGTGTTGTATTGCATACATATTTCTGTTTACATTTGAAAGCAATTTGATGAGATTATATATGCTATATATAACTTTATAATGTAGCAATATATTTTTAAAATTGTTGAAACTAAGAGATAGGAAGGTAGATTGTAAATTTTTTATTGGCAGCTTGCCGCAGTTGCTAATAAGTATTTCTCATGAATTTTTTACATCTGATAATGCAATTGACGTCAAGATTTTACTGTTATGGCATATATATTTGAAGTTAAACCTGATAATATTTGATACTACACTTTTAAGCTTTAGATGATGACTTGTTATACCATAAATTAAGTAAATAATATAAGGAACTATAAAAGCATGTTCAAATTTAAAGAAGATTTTACTATGAGTAAAGGTAGAAACTCAAAACTTTACAATATCATCAAAATTATCTTCAGGAAAATGAAGTTCTTTCTCTCCATTACATTGGTTGTTTTCGCTCTTGGTAAACATCAGAAAGTCATCTAAATTGATACACTACAAAAATTTTAATTGTTTATCTTGTATATTATACAGCTACAACTAATTATTGCATTGCACAAAATAATGCTGGAACTGGAGACTCAATTTTTGACTGTAGTGGAAAACAAGGTTATTTTGCTGATGTATATAGAGCCTGTCATGTCTTTTACTATTGTAGCCCAGATGGAACTAAATATCCGTAAGATCAAAAATATTAATACGCTACTCATATTTCATTTATGTTATGTACTATTTACACATACATAGAAACACATGTCCAGGAGACACAAGATTCTCACAGAAATTACTTCGATGTGTTCCAGAAACCGAAGCTCATTGTGGTCAAAATTGACAAATTATTATGTTAAACGATATAAAAGAATAAATAAGATTCAATAATATTGCATGTTTAAGAGAAACTCAAGTTCAAGGCTTGTTTTCATCACTATTCAGTGTTTAGTTTTCTCTTTCGTTAGTATAAACAAGTTCAAGGTTTTTCAGAGATTTCACTTTTCATTGGGGTGTTTTTCTCATATCAGGTAAAAATCTTATTAGGTCAGGGTTTTAAGGAAAAAGGTATAAATTCAATACGGTTTCTGTAAACTATGCATCACTTTTCATTTTCTGGTTCAAGAGAGTTCATCAAGTCTCAGTACCATGAAGGTTGTAATAATTATTTCGGTACTAGCCTTAGCGTCAGGACAAGTTCAATTATTGCAAAATCCAACAATTCCATTTAATGATCGCCAAGTTCCTGTTGTTTCAACGGCCACCACTCAACAACAACAATATCTTGTTCCAAATTATCTGAACAATGTGCCACTTCAATACATGTACCAATTTCAACCACCTTATTATTTCAACCCATACGGTAATGACAACATTTTTTACTATTTAATATTTATCTACTCATGTATTTTAATTGTATTTTTTACAGTCAATTATCTACCTCAAGGCGTTCCTGTGATGGAACAAGTTACTAAAGTCATTGAAAAAGATGTTCCACTAATGGGAGTTGTTGAGAAGCCAGTTGTTGAAGCTGTTATTCCAACTCAAGACCTATATCCACTTGATGCAATGGAAGTAATGATGCAGCAAATGAAAGAACCAGGAAATGGACATTTTGAGCATTATACTTGGAAAAGTGTGAGTTGTAATTTACTTTTCTCTTATTTTCTTGTATTTGAAGTTATTTAAGTAAATATTTTAAAAACTTTTAATAGGATGGATTAAAAGACATGAGATCTGACTTACCTGAAGCTAGAGTAAGAAAATAATGACACATTTTTAATACTTAATACAAGTTTTGTTTTTTAATTCTAAATTTATTTTTAATATATATAGGCACCACTTCGTTATGACTATGATTTGTCTGCTGTCCCAATTCGTTTTTATGAGCATCCAGGAATTAGAAAGAACCATAATGGAAAGCCATTTTCTGTGAATAACAACGCTCATCATGAATTTTATGCTTGGAAGAGAGTATGTTTAAAATATATATAATTTTTTAAAGTTCTTTTTATATATCTCCAATAATCATGTCTGTGATTTATATTAGGATGATATCACCAATGGTCCACAACTTCGTAGACTCAAAACTGGCCTAGAAAGTGAACGTTGTGCTTGTGGTGACAAAAAAGTTGCTACTAATGTTGTTGAAAGAAAGGCAGTATAATTGATTGATATTCTTGAATTAATCTGACAATGACATATAATTTTGACACATTTGACTCACTTTTTTGACAATTTATAACAGAGAAAATTACAAAAAAATAAACTCTTGATCAATTTATTCATTTTTTCATATCATGAATTTTGTCTTTGTTCACATTTCATTTTGCATGAAGCGTCATATTTTAATCACGAATTGGCGGTAAATGAAGGAAAATTGAAATAGAGCTGATTTTGGGATTTTGTTTCTTGTGCAAAATGTTTTTTTGTTTTATATCTTATCTTAAAAAGATAATCACAAATTAATTTCGTAACTGATGACTTCTCGTCATTGTATAATGGTTTCAAATAAAATAAGTGATTAGCTATAGTGTTCTATTGGTAGCTGACTGCACTACTGTGTTTAGATTCAACTTTTGTTTTAATTTCAAATTGTGAATGTTTTTTGAATCTAAGAATAAAGCAACAAGGCAAGTACAAAGCATGCATAATAAATAAATAGTCAAGTCACGCTTAATTTTCATACTAAACTTTACTTTGTACTTGTACATCATATTTTTTACAGTTAGTGCACAAAATGCTGTTTACTTGTGAACTTTGTGTAGCAAGTTCATTAGAGCCTTGGAGAAAATGGACTGAAAGCACTTACTCTAATTGGTTACAACATCTCTTATCAAGAGATCATCAAGATAAGGTGGCAATAGCCTACAGAGATTGGAGTCAATATCAGGTGTGTTTATTTAGAATATTCAATAAAAAACATGATAATAACTTAATTGTCTATAATTATTTATTTACAGGATGATCACTCAGTAATAGTATCTACTTGTGCTATGCCAGATTCAATTCCAACATCATTACCTGTTCAAATACAAGATATTATGATAGCAATTTCATCGAAATATGGAATAATAATGGAATTTTATTTGAATCCTAAAAAACTATTTTGTATTGCTCAAATTGAACCTGTTGATCCTAAGTAAGTACTTTATATCATATATCATCTATTTCCACACATGTCAGACATAATTTTACAAAAAATCAAGGTCACACACAGTTTATGTTAATAAAAAGTTTTATTAACCTAGTCAAGCTGTTTTATGATACTATTGTATTTATTATTACAGGCAAGGACTCATGCATTTATTTACAAGTATAGAAATCAATGGATATACAGTCTACCTCAGAAGAAAGTCAAGTATAATTAGTTCCAGTGAATGTAAGATTATTTACTAATAATAATATTATATATAGATTTTTATAATTAAATTTTTTTTATTAATCTAGGGGAAAAGTTTGAAGGGAAGATTAATCAAGTACCCTCAGTAAAACCATTTCCATCTACTACTACTGCTGGATCGGTGCAATCATTTCACTTTGCAGATGCCATGGAACAACAGTTGCAGCATAATATAAAGTCAGTACAAAATAAATCACCAAAATCAATACCGCTTCCAAATCGAAATGCAAAAATGATTCCATTTTGTCATGGTAGTTTCCCATCTCTTCAAGAGGCCGCTGCCACTACTGGAAAATCTGGAGGAAGTAGTAATACCAATAATAATCAGAATCAAAATTTTCCAGTGACAAATAATTCTCAACCTTTAATGGATGAATCAAAAAAGAAATCGTCCAAACAAAATAAAAAGAAATCTATTATTATAGAAAATTCATCATCTAATGTTACTAGTCAAAATTCGTACCAAAATGGACCATTGCTACCAACACCAGTTCCACAAGAGCAACAACAAACACAGTCTATGAATAATAATAAGAAAAACAAAACTAAACAAATACCTCTTTTATTTGCACCTACACCGCAACAACCATTATTAGCAGCAACTCTACCAGATTTTTATACTCTGTTTTGTAAATTTGATCCAAGAGACTCAAAAGCAGCAAGAAAGGAACTTCAACGTAAACGTGAATCAATGATTAAAGATTTTGACCGATATGGCCTAAATCAACAATTAGAACTCTTTATCAAGGCTACTACAATGAATGATGCTGATATCAAAAATAGACATATAGTTTTAAGAGATCTAACTTCAATAGTTCAAGAACTTTACCCTAAAGCTCAATTATATCCATTTGGTTCATTTGTTACTTTACTTGGTGATTCAGATTCAGATGTTGATGTTTTTGTATCCATTTCAGGTATATTTGCTGTAAAAAAATTGATTTATATTAGAGCATAAAAACTTACTGTGTTGTTGTTTTTCTTTCTTACATTATTAGGTGATACAAACAAACCAAGAGAAGACGCTCAAACATGGAACATCGAAAACTATTATAAAACAAATAGCAACAAGACTCCGAAAAAATCGTCGAGGTTTTGGAAATGTTATTTCAATTCTACATTGTCGGGTACCTATCGTCAAATGCTATCATGTGCCTCTCAAAATTAGCTGTGACCTGTCATGTGAAAACTTTATGTCGGTTCAAAATTCCTTAATGATTCAACTGTATACCAATTTAAGCCCTGTAGTTCGTCCATTTTTACTTCTAATAAGACATTGGGGACAACATTATGAGCTTACTGGATCAACATCAATTAAACAATATGGTTAGTTGATTACGTTGTAATATTATTTTAAAAAATTAGATCCTCATTGTATTATTATTATTTTCGTTTTATTCATTCAATAGCCTTATGTTTATTGGGCTTAGTATTTCTTGCAAGGAAGAAAATAATACCAACTGTAGCACAATTACAAACTTGGCATGGACAAAAATCTAAAAAGATAATTGATGGATGGAATACATCATTTGAAACAGATACCAAAAGTATTTTCTCAAAATTTACTCCATTACCAATAGATCCTGATGATATTAATTCATCAACTGGTTTACCTACTACTAAATGTATTGTTCAATTAGCTGCAGATTTTTTTGAACTATATTCACAATTAGATTTTGATAATCTTGTTGTATGTACACTTTTAAGTGAATTTCTACCTAAAAAACATTTTCTTCCTGGATATGAAGATGAATTACCAAAAGAACTGGAACGATACAAAGAATGGGGGACTCGTCAACCAATTAATCGTCGATTTAATCTTCAATCTGGAATGTTATGTATTCAAGATCCATTTGATTTAGGTTTTAATATTGGAAGTTTAGCTACTGATTATATTATTTATAAATTTCAAATTTTATGTCGTTATACTGCTGCTCATTTGAAAAATTTAAACAATTTCAAATTACTTCGAAGTGTTTTTACAGCAAGTCCACCAAACAAATTTGAAGATAAATTAACATTTGATGTTTTAAAACAACATAAAAAATATGTTGACTTTGTTAGTGAAGTACTTACTGCTATAGAAGTTGCAAAAGATAAAGAAGATATTGATTTAAAAATTTTGGAAAAATTACTAGCAACAAAGACTGAAGTAACTGATAAAGATATTCAATATCCATTTCATTTATTACCAGAAAAAACACTTTCAGCATATAAAGTACGTGGAAATAATAGATTAGAATCTGAAATGATATCACTTTCAATTGATACTGTTTTCAAAAAATTATTTTGGATGCATGCTGCACCATTACGTGCTTATTTTAATGATCCACAAATATTAGAAATCAAGATAAGAACATTATGGGTAATGTTTGTACAAGAATTTTTAGAAAAATGGCCAGCAACATTTCAACTTTATTTTGAAAAAGTGGATATCAATTTACAATCAGAACCAACATCAACTTCAGAAGAAAATAATAGTAATAATAGACAAAATTGGAAATCATTGGTTCAAGATATGATTGATGCTACATTACTGCCGTCATCATCAACAGGAGAAGAAGAAGGAGGAACAAATAATACATTATTATCAACTTGGGAATGGTTTGTTGAGCAAGCAGCTAAACAAAAAGTTAGTGTTCCAACTAAAAGTCAAAGAGAAATTGAAATTTTAACAACAAAAGTTAAAGAAATACCAAATGACAAATTAGGAAATATTTATTATTCTGCTACATCATGTATTTGTATAGGCAAAGCATTTTTCTACAGAGATGTTGAAAGAGATAAAATAATTCAACGTTATGCTGATAAACTCAATCCTGAATCTTTGATGATACCTCCAACAACAAATAATATTAATGACAACAACACCAATAATGACTTTATTAATGATATTACAGCAATGGCATCAGCACTAATGATTTCTAGTTCAGAATCAGATAAAGATAATAATAAAAAAGCAAAACCTAATAACAAAGATAAAAAATCTAACAACTCAGATAAGAAAGATACAAAAGGAAAAGGTAATAAAAATGGAAAGAGTAATAGTAGTAGTGATGAAAAATTAAAAACTGAAGAAAGAAAAGCAAAAGCAAAAAATATGAGAAAATTAAAGAGATCAATTTTAGCTACTCATGATTTATTAGAATTGGAAACAGAAGTATCTGATGCTATTTTATTATCTCTTGGAGAAGATACTGTTAAAGAGCCATTAATGAGATTTAAATATTATGTCAAATTAAATACAATGGACAATAAACCATTTCCAGAAATAAAACTAATATTTCAACGTGAAAAAGATAGTATTGGAGATATTTGTGCAGTAGAAAAATATATACAACAACTTTTAAGTTCATATGTTGTTTCTAGACTTCGACAATGGCTTCAAGTTATATCTAATAATAATAGTGACGAAAATACGGATTTAGGTACAATTATGACTGAGTATTTCGATGAAGATGAAAGCTCAGATGAAACTCTCGTACCTACTACTACTACTACTACTACTGGTGATGACGATGATGAAGCGGACAACGAAGAAGAAGACGAAAATGTTAAAGTTGATGATGTAATTCAAAATAAGTCTGAAATTGAAACTGATCAGCAACAACAACACAATCATATAAATAATGTTGTTTACAATATTGATGATGATGATGCTTAATTTACTGTTTTAAATTATTTATTTTAAAAAGAATTAAGTTTTAAGCAAAATGGTTAATTAATTATCGTTTCGATATGTACTTGCTGCTAATGCTGTTGTGACACATATATTATGTACTAAATAATGAATTATTTTAATTACAATAATTAATTGTAGTATTTTGTCATCATGTCACAATAATAACTATGATTTCCATATTGTAATTTTACTTCTTATAGTTTTCATGAAGGATATCGTATTATGTTTCCGAAAGCTAAGCCAATAAATTTGTATAATATCCTGAAAATGTTATTATGAAAAGATTAATTTTGGTGTCTTTTGTTGAGAACTTGAGATTGAGACTAATTACAAATAAATAATATCTTCAATCAAAAAAATACTCCGAGAATGAGATTTTTCAGTAGCATTGATTATTTTTTCATTATTGATGTAGCATTTTCATGAAGGAAACAAAGAAAAAAGTACAAAGAAGCTACAAGTTGACAGTTCGGAAGCGCGAAACAAAAGCAAAGTCATCCATCATCTGTCAGTCGGTTGTGGTTTTTGACAACTTGTTTGTTGTTTATGAAGTGATTGTTGTTGATTTTATTAATTATAGGTGTTAATTGTTGATAAAAACAACAACAAAATGTCTGGAAAACTTGGATCTCGTGCTAGTAGTAAAACGTCATTAGACATTGAAGAAGTTGAAGATTGTTTACTTGAAGAATTTCCAATTGGTTTAGGATGTGCATTGGATTTATTTCGAGAAAAAGATGAAGTCATGCAACTTATTAATTCACTTCCAAATATTTATATGGATCCATCATTGGTACGATATTTATTTATGATAATTTCGAGTAGTTCTTTTTTAAAATAATTCCAATTCTTTCTGATGATAATCTCTTCTAGGTTGAAACAACTTATGAAACATATAGAAAAATAATTGATAGATATCAAGAACAGCCTCATTTATTAGACCGTCATATAGAAGAAATCTTGGAAATATTATTATCATTAGCAAAAAGTTGTAAAACAGGTCAAACTAAACCACTAAAACATCTAAGTTTAAAATTTTTATGGCAAATCTTTAAAGTTCGTGGACCCAAAGAAGTTTGCAAAAGAATGCCACATGAAATTGCTGATTTAGTTCCAGTCTTAACTTATCTTGAATGTGAAAATTTAGATGATCCAACTACTTGGGAAACTGGATATGTTTATATTATGTGGTTATCAATTCTTGTAATTAATCCATTCCATTTAAAATTATTGGATGGTGATGCTGTTGGAGAAGGACGAGCTTCTATTGCTGATAGATTGATGAATATGTGCAAGAAATGTGTAACATTAAATAATAATATTGGACGGGCTGCACCAATGTTGGCTGCAAAATTTTTAACAAGACCAGATATGCAAGAAGTTTATTTAAAATCATTTATTGAATGGGCATGTAAAAATCTTGGAGAAAAAATATCATTTGGAACACGTCTTGGTTGTTTTTCATCATTATCAAGTATTTTTAAACATGCTAAAAGACAAGAAATACTTCATTATGGTGAACAAGTATTAGAAGCAGTACTTGGTTCTAAATATGCTGGTGGAGATACACTTATTAGAAAATATGGTACTAAATTAATTCAAAGAATTGGAATGATGTTTATGAAAACTAAAATTGCTCCTTGGCGTTATCAACGTGGAAATAGAAGTTTATTAACTAATTTAAAAGCTGCCACTGCTGCAACTAATCCTGTAGTAATTAAAGATTCTGAAAATAATCAACAAGAAATAGATGCAAATGATTATCAAGAATTAACACAATATTCTTCAGCAATTGAATCAATATTAGATAAATTATTAGAAAGTCTTAAAGATCGTGATACTGTTGTTCGATGGTCTGCTGCTAAAGGAATTGGAAGGGTTAGTATCAGTTGTCTTGTTAAATATCTCATACTGACTTTAATGTCGAATCTTTTTTTTTACAGGTAACAAATAGATTACCAAAAGATTATGCTGATGAAGTAGTAGAATCTATTCTTCAAATATTTTCACCAAGAGAATCTCATGGAGCATGGCATGGTGCTTGTTTGGGAATCGCCGAACTAGGCCGGCGTGGATTATTATTACCAGAAAGATTACCAACAGTTATTCCTTTTATGAAACAAGCTTTGATTTATGATGAGATTCGTGGTAATTTCTCTGTTGGTGCTCACGTTCGTGATGCAGCCTGTTATGTATTATGGGCATTTGCTAGAGCTTTTGAACCAAAAGTTGTCGAACCTTTTGTCCATGATATTGCTACTTCATTAATTATTACAATGGTATTTGATAGAGAGGTAAAGTTAATATGATAATATTAAGTTATAAATATAGATGTATTCTATTCTTACTTTCCTATTTTTATTCGAAAGGTCAACTGCCGAAGAGCCGCTTCAGCAGCTTTTCAAGAAAATGTTGGACGACAAGGAAATTTTCCACATGGAATTGATATAGTCACAATAGCAGATTACTTTACTATTGGTATAAAGAAAACAGCATTTACTAAAATTAGTATGGAAATTGCTGAATTTTCTCAGTATCGTCGTCCATTAATTGATCACTTGCTTGATTTAAAATTTAATCATTTTGATGCATCAATTCGTGAAGTAACTGCAGAAGCTTTACAAAATTTGACTAATCTGGATCCAGAGTATATGACAACAGTTGTATTAGATAGATTATTACCAATGGCTGTAGATTCTGATCCTTACACTTGTCATGGTGGACTATTATCTTTAGGAGCTGTTCTTATGCAATTAAGTATTATTGGAAAATTAAAACTTACTCCTATTCAAAGAATTGATACAAGAAATATTGTACCTTCTATTTTTGAAAGAAAGTTTCGAAATAGTCATCGTGGAAATGAAATGTTAAGACAAGGATTAGCTAATTTTATTAAGTGTTGTTCTTTAGCAAGGTAATGAATACATTTTAAGTTTTTTTATTATATAGATTTATCATTTTTCAATTTCTCTAAAACCCTTAGATTACCTTTCCATACTGATCGGGAATTTCGTGAATCATGTCATGCTGTCTTAGAAGAAAATATTGCTTCAGTTGATGCTAGTACTCGAGCTATAAGTTCTGATGCCTTTACATATTTTCTTTTGGAATATTATTATCAAAGTCCATTGAAAGAACCAAGTGTTCATGAAATTCTAACATTGTTTTATTCTAATTTGACTTCAACTGTCATTACCACACGACAAGGTTACACATGTGCCTTAGGTAAGTCATTTTATTAGACTCGTAGACTAGTTGACTAGTAATATATATTTTATATATTCTATTTAATAGGACGCCTACCACTTGAAATTCTTAAAGAAGATTTACCAGGCTCAATTAATGCATTACTTAATTGTGCTACAGATTGTACTGAAATTACTAAATTATGGGCTGAAGCTCGTCGTGATGCAATTTTAGGTTTAGTAAATATATTTTCAAGACCAATAGTAATTGGTGATGATTGGTCTTCAGTCCCTGAAAGCACTATTCCATTAGGATTAATAGAATACAAAAAAATTTATGAAACTCTATATAAAGGAATGGAAGATTATACAATGGATAAACGTGGTGATATTGGGTCATGGGTTCGCGAAGCATCAATGGAATGTCTTCAAGTACTAACAATAAGACTTAGAGAATGTGATCCTCAAAATACTCTTAATCTTCTTGATTCATCAATTTTAACGCCAGTAATGGGTTTAATTGCTAAACAATGTGTTGAAAAAATTGATAATGTAAGAGTACGTGCTGGAAAAGTATTTGCTTATCTTCTTCATTATAAACGTTCTCCAGTATATAATATTCCACATAAGGATAAACTTTTAGAGATTTTCTCAAATGAATGGTGTCAATCAGTAAATTGGAGAAGTTCAGCTGAAACATTTCCAAAATTTGTACAATTACTACCATTAGAAGATTTTACACAATTAGTTTTATCTGGATTTGTTGTTTCTGGTGGAAGTTTAAGTGATACTGTATTGAAAGATGCTAATGGAGCTATCACTAGTTATTTGGATGAAGCTACACCAGAAGAATTGGATCGAATTGGAAATGTCTTATTAGAAATCTTTAAAGCAAATCTAAAAAATGAACGTGTAACAATTCCATTGATTAAATTTCTAAAACAATTGATGGAATCTGGATTATTACTACCTTTATTAGTTGATGGACATGATACATTTGGAGCAGAGTTAATTGATATTGTTAAAAATGAAGTTGCACGCTCAGGTCGTGTAGAAAAAATGGTTGTATCTATTGAACTGTTGTGTGAGATGATACAAGCAAGTTTACAAGTTCGAAAGAGGTTAGTTAGTATAGATTATTATTAAAACATTAAATTACACTTAAACTAATACTTTTTTTAAATTTTCTTTAGTGCTTTGAAACGTCTAGTAGTTTATCTTTGTCATTCATTTCCTCGTGTTAGAATGGTTACTGCTCAAAGATTATATGAAGCATTATTATCTTATGGAGAAAGTGATGATGAAACAACTCAATTGGCTGAACCAGAAAAATTAAAAGATGCAATGAGTTTATTGTCAGAAACACGATGGGATCTAATGAATGCAACAGAACTTCGTCCAATTCGTAATCAATTCTGCCAACTTTTATGCATTCCACAACCAAGTGTCCTTTCTCCTTCAGCAAGTAGAACGGAAGTACCAATTGCCTGCTTTAATCGTCATAATTAATGCACTTACCACAAATAATACTAATCAATATTTATAGTTTTAAAAAAGAAGGAATAATATGTCTTAATAACACTACTTACTATCTTACTATTATGCATGTAATTCTTTAAAAAAAAAAGTTGTTTATGGTATCGGAACTTATATATCATGTATTATTACGAATGAATAAAAAAGATTAATATTAAAATATTTTAAAAAATATGCATGTTTATTTCATTTTCTCTTATCATTACAGTATATATTTATTTATTTAGCTTTGGTAGTAGTTGCTGTTTTTGATTGACTAACTTGACTTTTTTGAACAACTTCTTGTTTCTTTATATCATATTCCATTCTTTGTGATTCTTCAATTAACATTCTTGCAAACGCCATTATTTCTTGTTCATCAGGTTCTTTAGCAGCAGCATAACTGAAATTTATTCCATGAATATGTGGTATAAGTACTTTTTCATCATCAGACATTTTAGCAGTAGCCATAAATTCTTTAAGTTTTGTCACAAGTTTATCAGGTAGTTGGGAAAAGTCTGAGCCATAATAAGCTTGAAGTTCTTTTAAAAATTCTTTGGTTTGACTATTTGTTCGTGTCATTTGAAACATTGCTGTACGATATTTTTGACGAACTTCTAATGGAACTGACATATTGAGTGCTATGAAAGGATATAATAATTTATTAGTTAATTAATGACTGAACTTTTCTCATATATATACTTACTCTTAAAATGATATCCCATATAAAGTGCAGAACATTTGTCAATATTCATAAAAGGTACACGAGGTCTCTTGTCAGCAATTATTTTCACAACATTTTTAAGTTCAGATAATAATCCAGTTTGCAATAAATATGTATATGGTGTCAGAAGTTCAAGATCTTGTGGTCCATTTTTTCTTGGCAATCTTTTAGGAGTAGGAATTGTTGAATATCTTTGAGGTTTTTTCATAAATAACTTTTGATTTTCTTTAGTTAAAAAACAATATAATTTCCCTTGATATTTCACACAAAATTTAGGATCACCTCTTTGAATAGCTTCAAATCTATAACCACCATCATAATAAAGTACAGGATCAAATTCAGAAAAACCCCAAACTGATTCCAACTCTGCAAATTCTTCTGGTGTTAATGAACAAGAAATTGGTGGATCTTGTGGTGGAGTTTTACTACATAATGGTACAGTATAACGCTCAGGATGTTCCAAAAATCTTTTTACATAAGGCAATTGAGAAAATACATAGAGCTCATCATTATACTCTACAACACGATTTAAATCACTTAAATCTTCAACATAAATTAAGTCATCATCATCATTTAATGCTACTGAACAAAATTGTTTAAATACTGGAGATAATCTAGATTTTAATTCTGATGTTAATGCCCAAGTTCCAGCTAATGTTTTAGCTTTACTAGAAGAACTTTTTAATAAACTTTCTTGTAAATTTTTCATTATATCTTTAGCTTTTGCTAATGTTAAATTATAAATTTCTTCTGGATCTAATGTAGCATCTAATTCTAATGTACATTGAAGTTCATTACGAAACCATGATATTGCTGTTGCAGATATTTGTTCATATAAATCACTTTCATGACCTAAAAGATATTTTGAAGCATGTAGAAATTTATTTTTTTGAGATGATGGATCTTGTTCTTCACTTTTTATTTCCTCAAGTTTTGTAGCTCTTGCCATAGCTTGTTCTTTAGAAATATTTAAATTAACAACTAAAGAAGGTACAGTTCCTCTTTGTAATAATTCTTGTAATTCTTCTTCTAGTAAAGGATAGTCATCAAAAATAATTCCATGATATTGAGCTGTAGGTTCCATCATTGCTAAATCTAATATTCTAAATAACATATACATTGGAATAGTTTGACCATCTCTAATATAAGATAAAATTTCTTCAGCTAGAACCATTGGTTGAGCTCCTAAAGTTGATGCACTACTACTACTACTATCATTAGTATTAGTATCATCAGAAACTTCAGACCATTGATGAACCAATGAATGTTGAACAATACGCTCTATCATATCTGTTCCAGAAATATATACAAGCCCTAATCTCTCAGCTAATTTTTTAGCTAGAGTACTTTTTCCTGAATTTGGTAAACCAAGTAAAACAATGACAAATGGTACAAATGGTTGTGGAGCTTGATGTCGAACATAATGTGTAATATTAGATTTAAAATCATTAGAATTTTCACCATTATCAAGTGGAAAATATGTGTATGCTCTATTTAACATTGCAATTTTCTTTTGAGATTTTAAATTCCAAGTATTTATTCCAACATTTCCTTTATGTACTTCTACTGGACACCATCTTTTGAAACGACTGAGATGAAAAAATGTATGAGAAGTTAAAACTTCAGCTTCTTTTAATGAAAGACGTAATGTTGTTTCGAATACACTTGAGCGATGTTTAAGTCTTGCTAATAATTTACTTGCTAAAGCTTTCTTTCCTGATTCTTCACTTGAATTAAAACTAATTGTTTCCCAATTGATACGATGTTTGTTCATTTCATGTTTCATATATGGTATATCTTTAGTACAAATTGTATAGTAATGACTTAAAGCATCTTCAAGTTGTGCACGACTTGGAATATGAAGTCCTTTTTGTTTATTATCACTTTCGTCAACGTCATCATCATCATATTCACTTTCAAAATCTTCTCCTAAATGTTCTTCAGCTACTGGATCATTTCTAACTCCACCCATTTGTTCAGGAGTATAAATTGCGTCATACCATTTCTGAGTTTTAATATCATTTAAAATTTTATCAACACTTCTATCTATTGACAAATCTTCTTCTAAATCCATTGAGTAAACAACTTCTGATGCAAAATTACGACGAATTAAATAATCTACATCTTGATCAGAGTTTGGAAAACCAACAAGAATAAAACCAAGTTTTGTAAATGGTTCTTCTGTCCATAGTGGTGCTATATATTCATCTAATACAATATCTGGAAGTTGAATTCCATTTTCTAAAAATGCTTTAGCATGAGCTTCAATTTTGGAAAGTCCTCGCCATTTTCTTTCATTTAGTCGTTCTGTTCTTTCTAGACTTCCAATGGGGAAAGTATCAATTTGTGATGATGTTGTTTGTTTTTGATTAGTTATTATTGTTGTTGTAACATCTTCGTCCTCATTTTGATCTTCGCCATCTATTTCAAAATAATGTTTTTTCAAAGCATTTGCTGCACTACTTGTTAAATCATCAGTAGAATTTATTCCATCCAAATCATTACTACGAGATATAACTCCAGTTTTATTTGGTCCAACTTCTCTTTTAAGTCGAGCTTTAATTAATTGATGAAGTCTTTCTCTAAAATTAATATACATTACTCCACCTTGTTTGGCAACATTTAAAGCAACTTTTTCTTGTCCACATCCTGGAGCTCCAGTTATACATATTCGAGGTGGTGGAACATTTGGTGAACCATTTCCAGGTAAATATTTTGAAGGGTTAGCCAAGAATTTTAATTGTTGCTCTTCATTAGCACAATAATATAATCTTCCACGATATTTACAACTAAATTTTGATAATCCAACACGTAAAACTTTAAATTCAAAAAGTGTCACTGGGCAATAATTTTTTGTGTCACCAAAATATCTTAGAGATTCTATGATATCTATATTTTTTCTATCTTGTTCTACTTTATCTTCATCAACATCTTCAGAAGCATCAGAAGAATATTCATCAGATTCTTCTTCTTCACTTGTATATTCTGATGAATCTCCACCATCACTTCCACCACCAAAATGACGTTTCTTTTTATTATTATTTTTTCCAAAACTAGTTTGAGCAGCTTGAACTTGTTTCAAAGTTTCTGGATCCCATTTAGCTAAAGCTTCAGCAATTTCTTGATCTTCTTCTTGTAAATCAGTTTCAGTCATTCGCTTAGCCTCATATAAAAATCTATTTTCTAATTCTTCCCATATTCCAAATGCTTTTACAGTACAATCTTCATCATCTTGAATCATTCCTACTTCCCAATAACGAATTGATTGTTGGTGCATAACAGGAATAGCCATATTCCAAAATTCATTAAATTGTCTAATTTGAGTAAAAAATTGTTTTTTAGGTGAGACATTTGTTTTTGTTTTATCTTTGTCACTTTCTCCTGTAATAGATTTGAGTATCTTTTGACATGTTTTATTTACTATTTCATCTTCAGGACCTAAACTTTCTTCTTGTTTATTAATTATATGTTGCTGATCCTCACCACAAACTTCTACTTCAACAATTGTATTTTGTGTTATTGGTGTTGATAATCCACTTGGAGTATGACTTATAATTTCTGCATTTTCATTCAAATCATCATGTTCACCATTAAATTCTTGACCAATTTCTTCTAAATGATTTACAATTTGCTGAGTCATTTTAGTTGAAACATGAGTAGAAGACGAAGAAGAAGGCTTCTTCATACACATTTCATAATTAAGAAATTTATAATCAATTTTCCCTGTTGATTCACAAGGTTCTTCTGTTGAGCAAGCACTATCAGGTCTATCACCAATACTTCTATCAATATCTGTTACAATATGTTGTTCAACAATACTAGCACAAGGATTATTATTTAAATTATTAACACCACCAGGAGTTCTATCTCTATTCATATCTCTTTGAATATTTAACACAGTAGATTCAGTTCCAACAAAAGCATCTTTCAAATTATCAGGAAATAAACTACGTATAAATGTACTTTGTCTAATAGATGGTGGAATAATATTAATATATTCTTCATTTATTGTATTTCTAAATTCATGACTTCCATAATCTTCACCTAAAGACTCTGCTAATACTCTTAACTCATCATTCTGTGCTTTTTCAGAATAAAGTCTTGGATATTTAGACAAGTTTTTAAAAGTTTTTCTGAGTCTTGATAATAATTGAGATTGTCCAGTAGAATAATCTAAAAGAGCAATAACTTGATCAGGAGCTACATCAAAAGTTCTAAGTATACCACGCCATTTATGAATGTCAACAATTAAATTATCAACAATCCATCCACCATTTAATGCACCATCAGGATTAGCTGATTGAAATTTAAGTTCAGCATCATGAATTGATCTTCTTAATACTTCTATATAAAGTGGTGCAGGAATTGACTCTACCCATTTTTCAATTTCAGCCATTTTGGCTTCAACAATTTCTATTACTAATGGATGTTCATCTGTTACTTTTGATGGTGGTGGTATTGCTGTAATTAGTTCTGATGGAATTTGTGGATATTTCATTCGAATTGAATCTTCTGTTTCCATATCTAAATCTAAGACAGATTCAATTGGTTCTAGCTCTATTACAACATCTTCTAATTTCCCTACATCATCTTCATCATCTTCAGGAAGTTTTGGTAATTTAATACATGGACGACGACGACGTCGATGATGTTGCTTTTGTTTACCTTCAACTTCACTTTCTGTTTCAGATTCACCTTCACCATAAAATTCAGATACTAATCCATATTCTAAATCTTCTGCTCCTAAATTATTAAATACTGTCATTGAGCTACGTTTCTTCCTACGACGCCATTTATAATATAGTTTTCCAGCATGAAATAAATGCCATGCTAATTCTAATGTTTGTTGATGTGGACGATTAGCTCGATCTTCATATAAGGCTTTAAGAAATTTTTTCCATGAAAATTTCCACATTAAATCATCCTGACAAGCTCCGTCAGCAATATAAGTTGGTAGTTTTAAATGATGATCCCATGATTCTAAAAATATTAATTTTATAATTTTTAATTCAATAATTTATTATAATAATGCTCGTCTAACCTTTTAACCATTGTAAACGCTCTGCACGACTACGATCTCTTTCTGCTTGTAATGCCCGATTTAATTCACCAAGAGCTAAATTTTTTAAATAATTTTCAATCCATTCATGCATTAATCTTCTTCTTTCTTTCTCTTGGCTTCTCCAATCTAAATGATTATCATGATCAATACTAACTCTTGCTTGAAGAATAACTTCAAATCTTTTCTTATGTAAATATTCTTCTTTAACTATATTCCAACGTTGACTCATTTCACAATTCATATCAATTACTACAGCATTACAAATATGTGCTAATTCATATGCAAACATTGTTTTTCCAGCTAATGGATAACCCATAATAAAAAATTTAATTGGACTTGTTGGCATCCGTGGAAGTAGATATGGTCTAGGATTATAAACAAATTCTTCAACATATTCTTTACTTGATAAGAAATATACTTTATCTAAAAATCCAACAGCAAACTCTGGTCTTCCTAGTGTTGATTTTCCATATTTTAAAGAGACTGGACATAAATTTTTCCATCTTGAAATTCTCCATCTAAATCTTGGATCAGGATTTCCTCGTACTTGTACTGCTTTCATTGCAGCATCCCAATCAATATCTGCTAATGTTGCTTCATCAGATTCACAAATTCCTTCAACATCTGGCTCATCTTCTCCTAACCATTCACTTAGAACTTCTTTTGTAAAATTAATTGTTGAGAGATCAATTGGTCTAAAGATTCTTACAGCTCTTGGTGATTGTGTAATTCCATGATAATTAATAAAATCAAGAACATTTTTATAAATTAATGTTGGTGGCCAATAACCACTTAACTCTAGGACTTTACGTCGATCAAATTTATTTAGAAATTCTTGCATGAGACCAATATTTGCACGATACTTTTCTAAATCATCATTAACTAAATATGGATTATCTTCCATTCGAGTAACAAGACGTCGAACTAATGTTGCTGGTAATGGACAAAAATCTAATGAACCAGCATATAAAAGTTCTTCTTCATCAGATTCTTCTAAATCTTTTTGTGGATAAACTGAGTTATGTTCATCATCATCAGTAGATTCTTTTTGATTTCTCTTCTCATCATATTCTCTACAAGATTGTAAAAGATTTTCTACTTTATTATTTTCATTTGTTGTGAGATTCTCATCAGAAGAAGTAGTCGGTGAAAATTGCTCTTTAAGTTCATTCATTGCCTTATATAATTCAGGATGAGCTTTTTCTACTTTATTATAAATCCCCATTTGATCTCTTCTATAACTATCTTCTTCTGCTGTCATTCTAGAATATTGTTGACGAATATACATTTTCCCAGTTTCAGGATCCATTTTTTGATCTACACGACGTTTATAAAGATCAACATCTTGAATATGAAATACTAGAGCAAAATCTGGTTGAATATCAAATGATTTTAAAAGTTCAATTTGCTCTTGAATATGCATTTGTTCTGAAGTCATTATTGGAAAACCATCAAGTATATAACCTCTATGTAATACATCAAATTCTTTTATTCTAGCTTCAATTAATCCAGCAACTGCTCTATCATCTAAAGATTTTCCCATTTCTAATATTTCTTTTACATCAATTCCATTGATTGGTGGACGATGAACATAATATTCAATAATATCATCAGGACTAATTAAAACTGAATGTAATTTCTTAGCAAGTCTTTTAGCTAATGTACTTCGACCAACACCTAATTTTCCTACTATAATAAATGAAGGTGGTCGATTAGAAAGTACAGATAATTCAATTTCATCTTCATCATAATAATTTTTGTCAACTTTTAGTTTCAGATTTTTTTGATATGAATAAAGATTTCTTTCAAAATAAAATTTACTAGATGCTTCTACTGCATTTCTGGATAATGGTGAAATTGATGGAAGATTTTTACCATCAACCATCCAATTTTGGTAGTCATTAAACATGTAGTAATTTGATGGTGGTAGTTGTTGTCCATTGTCATCAGTATTTCTTTGAGTTTCTGTAGATGCTTCAAGTTTCTGAGGAGGGGACATAGAAGAAGTTATGAAATTGAACTGGTGAAATTAAATAATATAATAAGTTTTTAACCTGTTTTAGTAATTCAGTTAAATCAGCACTATGAGCTCTTGGCTCAGTCATTATGAAAAAAAGTATGAGACTTGTTGTACACTTTATGGTATATTTGAATAAACGTAAAACTTTTTGACCCATGTAGTAGACTTGAAGTTGCATTTATGAAATGAACTTGGTTACATGGTAACAATAGAAAGAAGGAGTTGGAAATATGATGGCAAAAGATGAGATGAAATAATAAATGTATGAAATGTTAATATTGATGATAATTTGCTGATAAATGTAGATATTTATTTTATAAAAAAATAAAGAAATTTTGATATAAAAAAATACAAAGGCCAATTAAAATTTTTAAAACATTTTTTATACAATAGGAAAAGTAAGAATGGATGAATGAGTAATTTTTTAATATCCGGATGAGATGAAACGGGCTGGAGCAGCATAGCTGTTGTCAAAAACTCTGATTGCTGGAGCTGCATAAGCTTGTGGAAGAACACGGATAAAGTCATGGCCATATCCAGCATCGAAACTTTCAGCAGCAGCCTTGGCGTAGTTGGATTGGAATTCACGAGTGGCTTGAGCAACTTCAGGGGTAAGTGCTGGTGCTTGAGGAAGATGGCTTCCAGATGGGTGGAATCTGTTATATAAATTAAAAGAGATTAAAATTAAAGTTGCAATAAAAACTATTATTAAAAGTGTATACACTGACCCATTCTCATCAGCAGTCCAGGCCAAGGTAATTGGGATACCTTCAGGGGAAGTGTAGCTGGAAAAAAATTAGTTGTAAATTAAAGAGATTTATTTAGTGAGATATATAATTTATGCCTATTTACCTTACTGAACCTGATTTTGCGAGAGAGTCTCCAAGAACTTGGGTATTTTCTTGTTGGTGGATTCCATTTCCAGCGCTGAAGCTGTACAAAAAATATACAATGTAAAGAAAGAGGAATTGGAAATATATTTTAATGGTTTCACTACTTACTCAAAATTATCACTGTGGTCAGGGTTGATATCATGGTTGAATCGTGAGATTACGACCTTAGGTTGTGAGTAACCTACAGTGCGGACTGCTCCATATCCAGAATCAAAAGCACGGACAGCAATTGGAGCTGAGCCATAAGAGTCCAAACGGATAGCTGGAAGTGCTCCATATTGAGCAACAGCTCCAACAACCAAAAGTGAAAGAACAGCGATCTGTTTCAAAAAGAAAACAAAAAATTTTAATAAAAATTTCATATAATTATGGAAAAAATTTTGAACTTACGACTTTCATGATGATTTAGTGTAGTGTAAAGGGCAAAATTGAATTAGTTGCTTCTTGCAGTTGAGAGACTGGAGGAAGTGACTGATGACTTGAACTGAATTTCAGCCTTCCTTTTATATTTCAAGAGCTCAAGGTCTATGTCACATTTCAGTAAATGACACTACCGAGACTTCTCTGTCTAGTTCTCTGAGTGAGTGTCTAGAGTGTAAAAGTAGATCAATGTCAAGTAAACCAGTTTTAAGAATAAATGAAGGGTACATACATATGTAGCTTAAAAATCTGTATAGTAAACACTTTCACTGACTGGTTTTAAAGGGATACATACGTATTAAGTCTCATACAAAAATAGGTCTGGTTTGAGATACTCAAGGTTTATTGTTGTCAAAAGAAGCCGATATTCAAGTTCTCTGTAAATAGGACTTTTATGACTACTCATGTGTTCATTTTATAAATGTGTAAGTAGTACTTATTACATCATATTTTTATAGATGAGTTTAAAATAGCTCTTATACAATATTGGTCGTATAGAAGAATATCAGTAGAATATTGGTCTCAATTGCTAGTAAATATAGCAAAACACTAAAACTCCAACTTTAATCATTTTAAGTATATTCCAGTAAACTACTAAGTTTTCATACAAGGTGATCAACTTTACTTCTCATCAGCACTTCATAAATAGATCGACAATTTACAACAAATCGCTTTATTGCTAGTTATTAACAACAACAACAGTCCTTGATACCGAAACTTGAAACCTGATTATTTAGTAAAATAGACCAGTTTCAATTTCAATGTCACTTAAAACAAAGTGAAAGTGCTAGACAAGACCACAGGATCTAACCTCGCCTTATCCTAAACTAGATCCCTTAACTTTGATTAAAAGAGTAGTAAAAGTTCAGGGAAACTTGACACATGACATAGCCCTTGAGTTTTTGTGAAGTATAAAAGCCAAACTCAATTCGGTTGAAATCATCATTCACTTCCTCCTCTCATCCTCAACTACAACTAATAATTTCATTTGCCCATTTTTACTCAAATTTTTGAGAATCATCATCATGAAAGTCGTAAGTTTTTCATGATCTATATCTAAAATTTTAAGAAATTTTACTAATAATTTCAACTTTCCATTTTTCCAGATCGCTGTGATTTCACTCTTGATCGTTGGAGCAGTAGCTCAATATGGATCATCGCTTCCAGTTCGTGCATTGAACTCTTATGGAGCTGCTCCAGTCCGTGCTTTGGATACTTATGCACCAGCACCAGTAGAAGTCCATGTTGAAGAATATTTGCCACCAATGGAAGTCCGCACCATTCATGAAGAACATCCACTTCCAATGCGTCAAATCTTGGAAACACGTGAAATGGCTCCAGTACACAGACTTGTAGAAGCTTACTCTGGAGATTACTCAGCACCAGCACTTCGTCTTAACAGCTATGCTGCTCCAGCACCAATTCGTTCTTTTGACTCTTATGGCTCAGCTCCAATTGCTGTTCGTGCTTTTGACTCTGGATATGGATCAGCCGCTATTCGCAGTGTAGGTTATTCTACTCCACATGTCTCAACCACTAGCTTCAGACATGATATCGTCCCTGACCACAGTGATAATGTTGAGTAAGTATTCATTTTAAATATAT